>OX421970.1:77856798-78114298 GCA_949128135.1 Parasteatoda lunata | reverse complement strand
ATGGAACATTAAATGTTAACAATTTATTTCAAAAAATAAAAATAGCTACAAATTTTTTAATCAACTTCGGAAATAACTATAAGAATTCGTTTCTTTAAACAAATGAACGGTAAAAAATTTAATTGACGATATTTTTCACGGTAAAAAATTTAGATAAAATATACAATTAGATAAAGTATACAAATCATGAATTTATAACAATTATGAAATTTTAACCAGTTATTTTATAGTAATTTTCTACGTGCATCCCAGTTAAATTTAAATTTTTTTTTTTATACCGTATCCAACAGAGGGTATCAGAATTTCTTCCAATAATAAAATTATATTTAAAATAATGCGTTAATGCAGTAGCACTATTAAGATATAAATATTGATGAATCTTGCAATTAACTTACAAAATTTAGATATGAATAAAATAATTCAACATTTTGTTACATAAACTTAGTGAACCCAAAAAACTTAATCTAAAGCTAACGGGTCTAAGTCAAAATGTAAACCTAATCTACAGGTACAAAGGTCAAAAATTTGATCATTCATTAAAAGCTGCTTTCAACCATTATCATTAAGCAGAAATATGTAACGCTAGAAACTTGATGTAAGCAGTTTTGCTTTATTTTGCTACCAATTCACGTATTTGCATATTTATATCAATAAACGTAATGTAGATTCAAAAATCAGACTGATGTTCTGTTTTGTTTAGAGACTATGAAGATATAGAGATTTTGTCTGGTTTATTTTAAACATCTACAAAATTGATAGAGGTCCGATTTCTGCTCTTGTTTTACAATAAAAAACTTTCATCTTCACAACATACATATTTGAAATATGCCCTTTCGCATGTTGGTTATCGGAAAAATAATTTGAATAAAAGGGAACTTCAACAGATTTAACTTTAGCACCTTGACTCCTTTAGTCCGGCTGAAGACTGGTTACAATGACTGTTTTTCGAAGGCTCCAGAAATAAGGCTTTTTAACAAATAATATTCTATTTATATGGCTGTTAGTTCATATGTTAGAGTATTAAAAAAACGTTATACCAATACGTTAGTTTTGAAATTTCTAATACTAATACGTTAGTATTAGAAAAACAGTTAAAATGATTTTCGGTACATTTTCGCCTATCATTAAACAACGCCATCAATGAAAATGGAGCAAAATTTTAACATGAATAAAAGCAAAAGTTTTCTGGAAAATAAAAGCTATTTGTACATATTTAAAAAATTTACTTCAGCGTTGCCTTGTCAAAGCTTGTAAAATTTTGCAAAAAATTAAGAATTTTTCATTGATTTTAATAATTATAATATAGGTAGAAAAATCTCGCTGTACAATGGCGATTTTTTTTTTAAATAAATAAGTTTCAAAATATTTAAATTATTTATTCATTCTAAAGACCCGATCATTCTTTCCCGCAAGACATATATATATATATATACAGATACAAATTATAGCTTTTCCTTTGAGTGTAAGACATTTAAACTGCCTTTTTTATTTTCTTGCTGAGAAAGTCTAGCCCAATGGATTGCTTTATCGACTCATAAGTAGACACCAGTAATGTTTAAAATTTTAAAATAAAGAAATAACGTAAAAGAAAAAGACAATACTTTTTACATCGACTAGTTAAAGAGGATTTACATCTGAATCCTCTCTTGCTTTGGAATTTTTGCCAGTTTATAGTATCGTTTTAGTCTAACCTACTGGCTAACAAGCTAGAGTTAGTAGCAACAACATTTTAATTTGGATGAATTCTGAACGGTTAATTTGTGGGAATGAGAAGAGAAGAGACTATCATCATTATCGAACGAAGTTTGAAAATCCCGTTTTATTTTAAGTTTAAAAGAGAACGAAAGAGCAATTAGTTTTCCTATGCACTAACACGATGCAACGTTTCATAATGAAAACAATTTTGCATTTCAATCAAAAAATTTCTCTTATTCTCGTAAAGATAAGTCATTAATATAATTATAATGTCACAAAATTCAACGTACTTTCTAAGAAAAGATGAAAAAGTTTGAAATCGAATCTGATGTATGGAAAAACCATTTATAAAATATGAAACAATTGACAAGAAAGGATGTAGGAAGTTTTCCATAATTAACCATATAATATACATTTTTAAAATCCTAAAAATGTCGAAGTTTTTAAATGTCAAAAATAAATTCAAAAGTAAACACACTTGGGGTCGCTAATTTATATTTAAGCAATATTAATCATAATAATAATTTATGTCAATAATAATAATTTAATTATTAAGAAAATACAATTTAAAAAAAACTATTGAAATTTGACGAATCACTTCTAAGGAAGACGAAAATAAAAATACCAAAACTTGTATGAGAGCCAGAAAATACAGACAAATGCTAAAAGGCGATTACTAAAATAGCTCCAAGTTTCATCAATCTGAATTTTATGTTACCCATACCACCTTCCTCACTGGTGATTTGACAGAACTGAATAGCGGTTTCGTTTATTCACAGCTAAAATATCAATTTTTCGCCCCTTATGTGCATACTTTTTTTATTAAATTTTTGAAACGTTGCATCGTGTTAGTGCATAGGAAAACTAACCAGTACAACAAAAAAAAAAAACAAAAAAATCTCCAGAGAAATTTTCATACAACACTTTAAAGTAAGAAATATCTGTATATCCCAACAAGTTGAGAAGGCCATTATTTCCGGTAAAGACAAGCAACCTTTTTGACATAAACTTTTCAAAATAAAAGCTGTCAGATGTCACAAAATGTTATTATTTTTGCTCGACTGAAAGTCAAAAACGCGCTAGAAAAAGTTAAATAAAAAAATTTTAATCTTTAGGTAGACTCTAAAATAAGTAAAATATATACCATAAGAAAAAACATTCATGTGTTTAAATCTTTTAGAAATAGATTACGAAAAATGGAAATTGGTATCGAAATTTTTTCAAAAAAAAATTTTTTTTTAGTTATGTTGAAATAAAAATTCAATATCAAGCTTAAAGAATGTGACATATGTCTCTTAGAAATATTATTTTCGATTTAAGTGCACGCTCTGCAATGTAAATGTTCTAATAATTAGCATTTCATGAATAAAATAATAATGATAAATAATAACTTTTTTATAATGTTAAATTATAAATGTAAAACACATCTAAAATTTGATTATGTTTTTTATTTATCGTTCGAAAATTTGAAATAAAGTAAAAACGTGTTTATAGAAAACCTGCAAACTATTTATATGCCTACGATTCTTCATTTTTTATTCAATCACCTTTGAAACACTCTAAAGACCGCAGACATTTGCCGTTTCATTTGAAAATGCGCATGTCTTATTTTCATATCTCAGACTTAAAATATAGAACTAAATATACTACTAAAGTGTATAATATTTGCTTAGAAATATTTTCTAAAAATAGAAAAGGCTGAATAAAATGCATATTAAAGTTAAATAAAATGAAGGGATTATCACTAATTTTTACAAAATTTTTAAACGTTCTCTTAATATATATATATTTATATAATAAAAACACAAATCTGCTTTTTTTACAATTTATTAACAAATTTTATTTATTCAATGGCAATGGAACAGAAACTAAACAAACGATACTTTTTAATACTATGTAACTGTGTAAACTCATGTTTGTGAAAATTGCAACACCATGAAGGACTTACGCGAGTGAGCTGAAATTTTCAGGAAATGCAAAGTAGAGCATGATATGCAAATTAGTAGAATTTCAGACCCGTAGCGCATGCGTATGCTGAGCAGCGCCCTCTGAATGGCGGATGGATCCGAATAAATAGACGGCTGTAGCGAAGCGTGTATGGTTATCTGCTAGTGGTAAACGTTAGCTCAGTCGTTACTTATGACTCTTCGACGAAAGATAGCGAGATTTAGGGAGTTAGAACGGGGGACAATCATCGGAAGCTGGATTGTCTTATCGTGCAGCAGCCGCCCGTGTGCAGCGTAACAGCAGCACAGGGATGCGTGTTTGGAAACAATGGACGGCGAGTGTCGGACAACTCGAAAATCCGGGAGTGGACCCCGAAATATCACGTCAGCTCACGATGATAGACACCTGGTCCGCATGGCGCTGACGGACCGTACGGCTCCCTCTAGACAGCTGGCAGCACAGAGATCAATAGCTACAGGTGTTTCATTGTGTGCTTCATCATTTTGTAGACGTCTGTTGCAACGTAGACTGCGCGCAAGGACTCCGTTATACAGGATCTCCCTCACGCTAAACCATCGCCGCCTGCGGCTACAATGGGCCAATCAGCATAGGGACTGGCGTGCTGATTGGCAACGTGTCATGTTTTCTGACGAATCCCACTTTAATTTGTGATACCATGATGTCCGCATTCGTGTCAGACGTATGCCGGTGAACGCCACCTTCCAGAGTGCATTATCGAACTCCACAGTGGACGAACACCCGGAGATATGGTCTGGGATGCCATAGCATATCATGGACGATCTCAATTGCTACGAATTGTGGATAACCTGAACAGCAACCGGTACATCAGTGAAGTTCTACAGCCCCCAAGCTGTTCCTTTCCTTCAGGCCTTGGCAGGCGCTGTATTTCAACAGGACAATGCCCACCCTCATATTGCTAGGACTGTTCAATCCTTCCTTGCATCGCGGCAGGTCAACACCTTCTAGAAAGAGTAGGCCTCAGCACGGGTTACCATAAATATCCTTTAGTAGTCCAAACGTAATGACATATCTCGTATTTTCAACCACTGCACAGCTTAGTACCCTGAACGTAATGACATCTTTCTTATTTTTCATCAACTGCGCAGTTAACTTCGTCATATCGGACAACTAAATTTATCCGTGCTGAGGCCTTCCTTCTTCTAGGTTCTATGAGGTGTTGGGCAGGTGTACAGCTTCTTCCTTGGTCTGCGTATTCCCTGGATATGTCGCCGATTGAATATGTGTGTGATTCCGTTGGTCGGCGTCTCGCTCGTGATCCTCGTCCTGTTGCTTCCACAGACGAACTTTGGGTACGCATACAAACAATATGGAATGCTTTTCCTCGGATTTCCTCCTCCTTCCTCCTTTTTATTATAAATTTAGTCCAATAAAAATAAATATTTAATATTTGAATTTTAATAATATTCCAACTTATTGCGTTAAGTTTAATTATATATCTAAGTTCAAAACATATTAAAATAGAAGTTAAAAAGTATATCTTTCGAGTATCTCGGAACTTTCAAATTTTATGAGAAATTCAAACATAAAAGTACGATGAAGCTGACGATTTTGGAGAGTTGTTTACGGAGCAAAACATTGCAGAAATACAAAAAAAGAAAAAAAAAAAAAAAAATAGAAATTGCAGGAACTCATTTAAGAAATTCAAGATTTGTGTTTACGAAATAAAATATATGCTTTATATTTTTCTTTAAGATAAATTGAAATACCAAAAAAAAAAAAAAAAAAAAAAAAAAAAAAAAAAAACCAAAGAAGGAAAACAAAATATAAAACCCAGTAGACAAAGAACCAATTACAAGTAATGAAATTGTCAAAATGGAATTTTTCTTTGTGTTCCACTTCTCGAGTAGCCAGACAAAAAATTGTTCCACGTTGAATAAATAGAAGAAATAACAGCCACTCATATCTAAAAATAAATTTATAAGGATATAGTGAAGATCAATGTTTACTTAGAAACTTCCACTAAAGTTTTCCCAATACTTTGAGAAATCTATTGTTCGTTTCAATAATTCCCATTTTAAAACAAGGAAGTCGGAACTCAAGATGGTGTATGGAATCTTAAACTTCTCGAAGAAAATGGAGAAAAAGTGTAATTTTTTTGTTGTTTTGTTTAGTTTCTGAGAAAAGGCTGAGTCAATTTGAAAAATGACGACGAACTTTTAAAGCTTCAAAAAGGCACACAAAAAATAATGCATTTGTTTTAAAAATACTTATTTAAGAAACATTCTGTTTCAAAAATAGCAGTGGTCAGAAGTTCAAAAGGAACCTTTCAAAATTTCTAAATTCTTAATTATATATAAAAAATAAAAAAATCAATGGACAATAGTTTCCAGTGCCCGCCATTAAAAAAAAAATATATTATAAAAAAAGGAGAGAAAAAATTCGGTTTTTTCGGTTTACAAAATCATTAAATGTCAAACATTAAATGTCCTAATAAATATTGTATATAAAATAACTGTAAAGATGCAAAATAAATGGCATTGCTTGATTAAAAAAAATTATAATATTTCTTAAAACTCATAGTTAATTTGAAAAAAAAAAAAAAAAGAAACACTTATAATCAGGGCCCCCGCTAAGCATTCTCCATCTCGCCAAATGCGATAAAATCGTAAATTAGGCGAAGTATTGGCAAATGATTTTTTTTTCCACCGGAAAGAAAAAAAATAAAATTTTCGATTTCAGTAATTTTCGGTACATGCGCGGCATATACCGAATATAAGTCTGAAACAAAGTACCGTATAATAGTTTTCAATGAGAAAAAAATTAATCATTAGAAAGTGTTAAAATTTGCATTTACGAAATTTGGCGAATAATTTTGATATTTGGTTAATTTACTGGCTAATAATTTGAAACCCTTTGAGCGGTTCCTGATTATAATACAAAAAATATTTTCTTATATATTTATAATATTTTTCAAAGTTTTATACATCATGATGAGAAAAAAAACTAAAATCTTGGGGGAATACATTTTAATTCTGATCTGAGAGAATGATTTTAATCTGATAAATTACAAAATTTTAACTTTAACCCTTTTTAAGATCGAAGGAAGTATGCTTCCCACTAAATTCATTGATGTTCAGAAATCAATGGAAAGCTATTTTCCTACCTATGATGTGTGAGGACTTCGGTTTATAATGTCAGAAAATAAAATACCAATGAAGTCGGTAATAGAATTGGTTAGCGTGGGGTCAAGAAAAGAGGTAAATACTAGTGAGTTTTCTTTTTTTTACTTATTCGTTAGGCTTTTATTCATCTGAGGATTTTTCATCCAGTTTGTTTGTGGTTATAAACAAATAAATTATAAATATGGCAATTTATGAGCACAGAATTTTACGCTTATAGCTTATTTATTACAGGCAGTAAAATTTAAAAAATGCAAACCACCTTCTCATCGAAAAAATGGTTTTAAAAGCTAAATTAATTTAAGATAATAGGGCTCATAAAATTTTGTTTTCTGAATTAGTGTCAATCTTAAAAATATTTTGACATAACTACATAATTAGAAACACAAAATGGCCTTATAAATGGTTAGACTAATTTGTATCATGGGGAGGATATAAAAAGTTAAACGTTTTAATAAAGTATCGTTTAGATTTTTAAAAAAATAACTTAATTAACAATATACAGTCTATTAAAGAGTCTTACAGAGGGAAACTAAAAAGAGAAAACGCATGTTTGATTATTTTTAAGGATATTTTTTAAGGAATTGTTACGTCATCGAAATCTGGGGTCTTTTGATAATTATCCTTACAAGCATTGTGAAACAAGTAGGGGAGAGTGGGGTCAATTGTAACAGGGTACGATTGTAACAGAGCAAAAATTTCGAGTGTCGGGTTCTAGATTTGGTTCCTAGGTGGCGCACAAGGTGTATTTAATAAATCTGCATGTACACCCCTGCTGGCAACCACTTTTATGTACTTTTGAAAGAGTTACATCACAAAAGATATTTTCGCGCTAGGTAAGTACTTTTTTTGGTATTAGAATATTATGTTGTAACAAAGTAATTTCGCTGAAACAAATAAAAATTATTAACCGAATATTTAAGTGGACACCTTAATTAACATTTCAAAAAAAAATATTAGTTTTGTTAATTAACTAGCATTGTTTTTTACAAATGAAGCTGAAATGGCGTCTTTAGGACGATTGTAACAATAAGTAAAGGGACGAATGTAACTGCTGAAAATAAATAATCTTATGTTTACAAACCATTACATAACTCTTTAAGAACCACCAATAGTTTCCTATATCATATATATTACGTTGCACGTGCATTATTTTATTTGTCACCTTTCACAGCATAAATTTAAATTTTTTACCCCTTAAAGTTAAAAGTTTAACCCTTTAGGTCTCTGCTCATTATTATTTTTACTCCTAAAATATCACTACTATTTTGATCAATAAAAAAATATACCACAACTATGATAATATGTGTAATTAACTATGTTTTAGTTGAATTTATGAACTGTTACAATTGACCCCGTAAGTGGGTACAATTGTAACAAGTGCACGACTGTCAAAAATTGTTAATAACTAATATAATAACATTTAAAATAAGGTATTTATTATTTTTTTTCTAGTAGAGGATAGTCTACTTTACTCGTCTGTCAATTAATACTAATAATATATTGGATTTTTTGTTAGTTAAAAATAGTTAAGTAAAAAATGTTATAATTGACCCCACTCTCCCCTACTTATTATACAAATCAAATAATAAAATATAAATTGAGTGAATCCACAGCAAAAATTAAAAAAAAAAAAAAAACATCGACTATGTTATATTTTTTAATAAAATATTCATACAAATCTGCTTGTTTAATAACATAACTAGAAATACGAATCAAATGAAATCAATAGCTTAATAAAAATTTTAATTTGACTTATGCTCTCTCACTCAAATTTAATACAAATGCACCGATACAAAATGCACGAATATTTTCGACTTGATTAATTATTTTCAAACTCTTACTAGCAGTTGAGAAAACTCGAAAGTTTTATAAAATCCAAGTTTAATTAAAGGAGAAGAGTTTAGTTCATCGATTTGAATATTTTTCAAACTCAAAATCTAAGCAAAATACTTCGTACGGAATACGAAGGGGAATGATTTAAAATTTGTTTCGAAAACCATTTTGATTTGAAAGGTATACCTTCGAGAAACGACGGATGAAGCAAAAATTTATTTATTGTTGCTGCGAACAAGCAAGAGGAGAGATAAAATGTAAAAACGCTGTTTACAGTAGCAATGCTTTAGATTTGCCTACGCCCTACAAAAAATGACCAATAGAAATCAATAAAAACATTTATTGATATCAATAGAATTCTATTGGTCTGTACTTGTTTCTATTGACATTTCAACTGATATCAGTAGTGTATAGGTATCAATAGATGTTGAACAGTAGGGTATTCTATTGGTCTGTACTTGTTCCTATTGGCATTTCAACTGATATCAGTAGTGTATTGGTATCAATGGACATTGATCAATAGAATTTTATTGGTCTGTACTTGTTTCTATTGATATTTCAACTGATATCAGCAGTGTATTGGTATCATTAGATATTGATCAGTAGGTACTCTATTGGTTTATACTTGTCTGTATATCACACTTCAACTGATGTCTACTGTCATCAGTAGGATACTTGTATCAATAGATGTTGATCAGTTAGGTTTTCTACTTGTTTTATCAATATATGAACTGATATCAACATATTTTTATTGACACCAGTAAAACTTAGCAATAAATATTGATCAATAGGTATTTTATTAGTCAATACCTGTTTTCATTAATACATCAACAGGTGCCTATGGAATTATTTTACATACATTTGTTTACAATCCATATTTTTCCAGAAATCTAACAGGCTTTGACCTTTTCAAATTAGCTAACTTTGTTTATAATTCTTCATTATTTTATAAATTTTTAGAGTTTTTTTCTTGATTATATACTAATTTCCGATAATTAATTTTTTAGATTTTTATAAGGATTCTTAACGTATATATTAAGGGCGGTGAAAACGTACACTATCTACGTGCATTAATTAAAAAATACATTTTTTAAATTATTAAAATCATTTTATAATTTTGGAAGAAAGGAAAGTTTATGAGAAATTTTTTTTACACATTTTAATAGCTTTAAAATCTGCTTTAAGTCATTTAAATTAAAGTAATTTTATAATAAAAGTAATTTAATAATAAAACTTATTTTTATTAGTATTTTATTTATTTACTTATTTATTTTTTAATTTGCAAAATTAATTTTAATCAAAGTCATGATGACAAAAAAATATTATTAATTTTGTATCACTTTAAATTTGATTATAAGTTGTTTTTAATTCTTATTTAATTATTATTATTATTGAATTTATACAAAACTAGAACTATGTTACTCCTAACATAAACTAGTTAATCAATTCGCTAAATAAATTAATTAGTTTAGGTTTCAAACAACTTCGTAGCCAAAGAAATATGTTTACATAAATTAAAAATTCATATAATATCTCAAACTTTTTACCTTCAAACATGAACCTCTCCATCATAAATTTATAAATTTCAGTCCGTTTTTGAGATTTGTTTTAAATAAATTCAGATCATAAAACAAAATAAACTTTTTTGAATGAAATAAATAAATTTGTTTTGTAACAATATAGTTAATTCAATCCAATTGAATCTATAAAAGCAAAAACCAGCGATTAATTCAGAAACGAAAGGGGACACGCAAAAGACGTGAATTAGCCGTTCGTTAAATTCCTCTTAGCCGTTCGTTAAATCTATATCTAGCTACATACACTCCGAAGTTGGAGAATGTTCCTTTTCAACATTTTCCCCAGTTCATTCCGTTTCTCAGTCTGAAGTTGCAGCCAATCACATTGCTTCGACTTACGTTCATGTTGTTTACAATTGAGCCTCATGGAAAGAATGGCGCATACCAAGGCGAGAAATTTTTTAGTAAGTGTATTTTTCTCTTTATTTCTTACTTTTATTTACATCTTTGTTAGTTACAGAAATATTAAAACGTATGATTGAGTCATATTTATATTTTAAGCAATCTAGATATGTATATCATTCTTGAATTATTACTGCATGTGCATAGGGTTACGTTTCAGACTCCATTGCACGAGAAGAAAGTATTTTTAATGTTTTTTTACCTGGATTTCTTAATGAGACGTTAATAGAAATGCTTTGTTCATATGTTATTTACATAAATTCCAGTTAATATCACCGTTATTAACAAATTAATTATTTATTTGTTGTTTGTAATATTTTTAAACTTAGCATTATATTTGAAATGTTAATCGCAAATTCGTAATTGATTGGTACAGTAGTTGAAAAATAAGTATTCATAATTGTATTTCTTATATTTAATAATCTGAAAAATTCTTTAAATGTATAAATAAGTCTATATAGTTTGGATAATTGTTTATTCTTAATTATAAATAATTTTTTTAAAATCTTTTATTTGTTTACAGTCTGTGCGTCTCAATAGCAAATCTGTAAAATATCATTATTGTTTGAAATTTTACATCATAATTGAACTGTAATACCATAATTTTTAAATATTTTCTGCAACCTTTTAGTATCATCCTACAACTTAATACTTTTTAATTTTTATCACTATGCATGTTATTCTCATTTTGGAAGAAAATATGCTTTAATTTAATCTTATTAAAATAGTATCAAATTTCTATGGTATTATGTTTCAAGATCTTAATAATAAGATTAAATATTGAGTCTAATTTCCAGTATGCGTTGTCTGTAGGCAATGGATTTTTTTTTAAATGTATGATTGAACAGTTCCCTGAATATTCGTAATATTATTTGTATACATACCTACATATTTTGATTTTTGAAAGAATCACATATAATTAGAATTGTATGAAATCTATTCTTTGTGCATTCTGGGTCTTTGTCTTATTTATTTATACATCTGTAACAGCTAGTTTGTGAGTTTTTATAATGCATAAAAGTTAATTGAAAATTGGAGTAAATGTATTACTATATTGATTTAAATAGTATTATTATTAAAAAAAATAAGCATAATGCTTTATCAATATTCATCAAGTCATATAATCTGAAAAATCTATGCATGCTATTTGTGTAAGGGTAAAATTTATCATAATCATATGAAAAATTTAACAGAATTAAGCTTTCAGTTAATATTACTTTAATTAACTGACATTTACCATATTTTTAATTGTCTATTTATTTATTAATATAATGTAAGAAAAGTTTAATCCTTGTATAAATTCTTTACTATTTTTATTTGTTTAATAATTCTTGCTTCAAATTAATAGTTAGGAAAAAGTATACAAATGCCAAAGGTGTCTAATGGAATTAACACTGCATACTAAAATATTAACTCAATTAAATTAACACTGTAACCTCAAATTTAGCATAAAAAGATAAAGCATAATATTAAAAAATAGAGCATATAATGTTAAAAATGAGATTTTTAGAAATTGTTGTTTAGTGTACACTTTCTGCTTATTCAATTTTTTTTTTTATATTAGGAGCTCTAAATAGAGGCATTGTTACTGGCTGTTATTTGGAGAAGCTTTGAAGATAATTCTACAAAGAGGTTTACATTTAAGAGAAATCTGAGGGATCCGGAGCAACTACAATTCCACCAACTATATGGTTGGATGACATCGAAAAGACTTTAAAATAGACTGTCGGAGAGTGCGTGGTTAGCACAGTTAAGGTCTGCAAGCAGTTGTGGTGTTCATGAAAAATAAAAATGCATCAA
The DNA here is from genome assembly GCA_949128135.1 of Parasteatoda lunata. Taxonomy (NCBI): domain Eukaryota; kingdom Metazoa; phylum Arthropoda; class Arachnida; order Araneae; family Theridiidae; genus Parasteatoda; species Parasteatoda lunata. The sequence goes on along the minus strand of OX421970.1, from coordinate 78,101,880 downwards.
ATCAAGGATGATATAATGTTAAACTATATGAATCTAGCAATCATTTGAAAAATATATTTTTGAATTCACACACAAGTATACTAAAAATGCTTGTCAGTTACTTCACGTTAGAAGAACTTCTAAAATATGACAAAATTAATATTTCATTTGATTATAAATAGATGGACATTTTTTAGGCTATCATGGTAATATTTACATAAATTTAGTAATTGTAATTCTTCTATCTTATAAGACAAAGTTTAAATTATGTCATATCCAATGTTTAAAGGTTTTAATATTTTGTTGTTGTGTGTTTTTATTTGGTATATATATTGATTATCTCTTTAAATTCACACCAATTGTGAGAAAAAAAACTTTGAAGATTTAGGCCTATTTTATGCTTTACAAACTTGTGTCGCTATATAAATAATTCGATCTTAAGATTTGATTTTTGAAGGCGATAACTTTTTTTCCTGATTTATTTTTCAGATATTATGTGATATAGAAGATGTGAGTATAACAAATGGAGCTTTTTAAGTAATAGAATCTTAAGAAAAAAGTAAATAGAATGACATAGTGGAATAATTCAAAACTTTTGTATATATTAGTTAATAACTAGAGTTATTTGAGCTTTTATTTGCAGCTATTATTACTACTCAACCCACTATTATGTTTTAATAATTAAAGTTAACTCTAATTTAAAGGCCAAATATATCTAAAATTAAAATGGCTTATATTTAAATTAATAATAGCAAGAAGGTACATTGGCCACAATGTAATATAACTGTTTATTTATATTTTCATTATTTATTTTTTGAAATAACTAACTATTGTTTTCCTTTAGTACTATAAGGAGTAAAACCTTAATATTTTACTAAATCTGATTCCAAAGTAAATTAACAGTGTCAAATATGAATGAATTCAAACATTATTATTGGAGGCATATCAAAAATTTGTATATGTGTAATTTGAATTCTATTTTATCTTATCAATTATTTAAATAGAAATCAAAGTTAATTTATTCAAATCATAATTTTATAAGATTGTTTAAATTTATATATGTATGCCCTTCACATTGTCTCCTTAGTTTACATGTGAATTTGCATTTACCAAACCTTTCTTGGGTTTATTTAACGAAATTTATTATGTCGCTTCAAAAGATATGAAAAAAAATAATTAGAAATTAAAATTTGACTTGTTTATTTTAGTCAGGTTTTTGGTTATCTATAAAATAATATTTCTAATTCCCATTCAATTTTCATAAAATCTGAAAGATTCATTTGCACTTTTATAATGTTGCTGCAAATCATTTTTTGTGTAGTATTGTAGATTCAAATATTATTGACAGATATTTCTAATAATATTTTAATTTATAGTTTAAAAAAATTAATTAATTATAAAGAAAAAAAACAGGTTATTTGTTTTTATAACCCTAATGCAGACTCTATAGCATTTGATAAAGTGTGAATTGATGTCAGTATTTAATATCTCTGTATAAACCGGGTGACTTTACTTGTTTACTCAATTGTATCAATGTTTTATTTTCCCAATCAGAGCTGCTCACTAACGTTCCTGTATCAACACTGGGCACGGTATACTAGTACCAGTAGGTATACTGACTCTAGAATAATACCAGCTAATGAAACAACAGTTTAGGTCAGTGATTCTCAACCTTTTTTTTTTTTGTTGCGGCACACTTTCAACGATTTTAAAATTTGAAGGCACACAATGAAAGAAATTAGTTCAAAAGTTGTTTACTTACCTGTAATACACTGTGTTAAATAGTTTGTGATAATAATTTTAAATGCGAAATAAAATAATATGTACTACAAAAGCACGTTTATTAAGGGATTAATTATTTCTTTCGATTAATTTTTTATTAGTTAGTGACAGTTATTTAAATTATTATTTTTTTTTTTGCTAGTTATTAATTGCTAGCTTGTTTTCTATAGTTATTAACTGTTATTTATTTTTGATTTATTGTTAACTAGTTTTTTTGCTAATTATTAATTGTTAGCTTTTTTTTTTGTTTGTTATCCATTGTTAATTTGTTTTTTTATATATTTGTGTTTTTAGTTATTCTTTGTTAATTTGTTTATTAATTGCATAGCTTACTTTAATGATTAGCTTTTATTTCTGTTTGAAAGTTAATATTTAGCTTGCTTTCCTTTGTGGTTAATAATTTTAATAGTCATTAAATTTCCTACTTATTTCAACATTTTTTTAAATTGTGTGTCAAAGACAATTTAAACACTTCCATGCTATTTTAAGATTGTCAGAGACAAGACAATCGCCGACGAAGATGGTCACACAGTTAAAGTGTGGAATAATTATAAAAAGTATATATATGTATATATAATATTATATATATAAATACACTTTTCTTTAATTTAAACTTTACCCATAATAAAAAAAGCGTTATAATTTTTATTGTATCATTTCTAATATTTGGCGCACACAAAAGTGCCGCGGCACAGTGGTTGAGAATCACTGGTTTAGGTATTATACTAGAGCCAGTATCCTGCTAACTTGTGAAACATCTGTTCTGGTGTGATATCCAATTTTGTATCATGCCAGAGCCAATATGATACCGGCTGATGAAACACCAGCATCGGCAAATTTGAAATCGGCTTTTGAATTGCCTGTTATGATTCTGAGTCCAGTATTATACTGGAATCAACTTGATACCTGATTATAAAACACCGGAATCAATTTAATTCCGGATTACAAAACACTGTTTCCGTTATGATACTGAATCCAGTATAACTAGTGTTTCATGAGCCGTTTTTTTTTTTAAATATATATATATACCAAACATTTTTTACAATAGGGTACCCTCTTGAATTCACAGTTTAAGTTTCTTATTACAGTTTTTCTTTTTTATAAAACAATAAATTATAATTTTATAAGAATTTTTATTTTAAAATTAAATTAGAGATATAAAAGGAAATTAAAGTTAACTTTAATTTAAAACTAGCATAGTGTATGTATAAAGAAGTATGTGATTTAGAATATAATTCGTTATTCCTTTCACTTAAGCAGTGTTTAACTTTAAATATTCAAAAAAAATTTAAAGTCTTTAAATAAGTATTTTTTTATATACTGTCCTGTTATATTTTATTAATTAATAGGAAATTTTCCACTGGTTGCAGCTAGTAAGAGATTTACTATGCCATGTTATATACAAAGCAGATGACCAATTCAGCTAAAACTTGCATATAAAAAAATTATAAACAATGTTGCATTTTCCTGTTTAAACTTATCTAATATGCTTACATTAATATTGTTTTCCCTAACTTAGACCAGTCTATGTTACTGATACAGACCAGTCCATTCTTCTGATGTCACTGACTCATTTCCTTGTACAGGCCAGTACATTTGACTGATATCAATGTTCCATTTCCCCGTACAGACCAGTCCATTCTACTGATATCAATGTTCCATTTCCCCGTAGAGACCAGTCCATTCTACTGATATCAGTGTTCCATTTCCCCATACAGACCAGTCCCTTCTACTGATATCAGTGTTCCATTTCCCCGTACAGACCAGTCCATTCTACTGATATCAATGTTCCATTTCCCCGTAGAGACCAGTCCATTCTACTGATATCAGTGTTCCATTTCCCCATACAGACCAGTCCCTTCTACTGATATCAGTGTTCCATTTCCCCGTACAGACCAGTCCATTCTACTGATATCAGTGTTCCATTTCCCCGTACAGATCAGTCCATTCTACTGATATCAGTCCATTCTACTGATTTAGACCAATACAGTGTATTGACTTACTCTACTGATATCAATATATCGTGACCAGTCCATTGTACTGATCTACTCTACTGATATCAGTGTTCCATTTCCCCGTACAGATCAGTCCATTCTACTGATATCAGTCCATTCTACTGATTTAGACCAATACAGTGTATTGACTTACTCTACTGATATCAATATATCGTGACCAGTCCATTGTACTGATCTACTCTACTGATATCAGTGTTCCATTTCCCCGTACAGATCAATACATTTTTTTTTATTGATTTCTATTGGTCATTTTTTGCAGGGCGGTTATCATCAGGTTTATTAAACTTTGAATTTCACTGAACAGGTTACCGTCAGAAGTTTAAATCCTTTTTAGCGCCTCGCAAGAATTGAATCATGTGATTTCAGCTGTAGGCATTGTTAAGATTTTTATTTTTATTCCTTACAAATCTTAAATGTCACGAGAATCGTTTGTTCAGAAAGAATACTTCACCAACAGTCTTTATGTGTTAAACTTTACATATCATAGTCACGTTAATATAACAATGAACTAACATGACTAATAAAATATAAAAAAGTTATCATGATTAAACATGTATTCTTGATATAATACATGTTTAATCCTTTATTGCTATTGGAAATTTATTGGGTATTTTGAAGGTAAAGCAAACCTATTTTTGCATCATATTTTCTTTAATTACTCAACATAAATTGCATAACCAATTACAGTAACTATTTCAAATATTAGTGTATCTCATTATTTTTTGTAATTTCTTTGCATTTCTTTTTTTTTTTTTAAGTCAAAAGGCCATATTGTTGTTAAAAAAATTTACATATAAGTTACTTTATTGCATGCAACGTGGATACTCTATCATAGGCAATAATTATTACTTTAAAAAATAAATTTCATATTCTTTGTTATTTCATATTAAAATCAACATAACAATATTGTTTTTAAAAATATAGCAATGGAATTTATTTTGTAGAAATAAAGTGGACAATTTTAACCGAAATAACACTTAAATTTAGAATTTTTTTATCTTTCACTGAGCAGAGGAAATAACCTCTACAATGCTTATAAGGCCTCATAGGAAATAAATATTTCTTAATATCTATTACATTTTCAATTTTGTGTTATTTCTTCAGAATTTCTTTTTTTTTTATCGAACAATATATTTTGCTAATAAATCACAAAGGTAATTTTTTTCGTTGTATTTAGTTAACTTAATAAACAAATTTAGTTGAAATAAACTTATACTCTTAATCTTTCACAGAGAAAATAGCTTCAACAATGTTTATAAGGCCTCACAGAAAATATATATTATTTTTTTATTAACTATTACCTATTCAATTTCTTATGCCTTTTTCATTGTTTCATTTTTTACTTGACAATATCAGTTTTACTTGACAATATCCCCGAAGCACTTTTTTCATTGCATTTAGTTAATATGTTTAAAACAAATACTTTCCCTACAACCACTTTCCTTACAGCCATTTTTCCAGTACAATTAGTCATAAATAATCAACAATGCCTATGGGGCCTCGCTGGTATAGTTCCCATTATCGAAAAAAAGGGTAAAGGTTGTAAGGAAATTGATTTTCATTTAGGAAGCTCAACAGAATGTCAGCAAAACAAAAAAAAAATTATAAAAAAACTACTTTTGCCGAGCGTGGTTTCAAAGAATAATTCCAACTACTCAAAAAAATAAATAACTAAAAACTTGAGCATTTTCAAAACTGAGCGCATCATTGAAGTGACTTAAATATCTCTGTCCCGAAGAAAACTCATTTATCAAAACGTCTTCTAGAAAATCAACCACCGACGATGGTATAATGGATGCCTATGCTTTACCCGAATGCATATCCATCCGTCAAGCAAATTCCTTTTTTTTGCATTCCTCCGTGTCCCAAGTTTTATGAGTTTGTGGTACAAATGATTGTTGTATTGGAGCGGTGTTATTTTCTTATGAAACAGAGAAAACCCTGTTTCAACTATTCACTCGCATTTATATTAGGAGCTTAAAATAATTGCATTTTCAGGAAAGAAATAGTTCAGTTTTTGATAACCGTCGATTTGTTTGAGCGAAGAATCAATACGCGGCAGGGTGCAAAGAAATAAATGAGAAAAGATGTTGATTAGAAATCTCCGATCAATAATCGCACTACAAAGATAAATAAATATTGTTTTTCTGAGGTTAATATTTTATTACTAATCTTAAGGAGAATGTAGCCTTTTTTTCACGGAGAGTATTGGAAAAAAACTTAAAAGCCACTTTATATTAGTTGAACAAACATAGTATAGCTTATAACTAAAAATAAACACTACGAAAAAAAATTATTGTAATAAAAACACCAAGCCAAAGCACTCTGTAATTGGAATATATCGTCCAAAACTAAAATAAAAAATATAATAAATTGTAAATAAAATGCGGTACATAAAGATGCCAACCAAAGATGAGAATGATGAAAAAAAGGCAATCAACTGACCATTTCAATTCTTTTCTAAGGTATTATTATTTTCAGAATCATAATATATATAGTTTAAACCGTGGTAGCTCAAGAGATAAAGCCTTTGCTACTCAATGATGGCTCAGGAGATAGAGCGTTCGCCATCCAATGAGGTCCCCCAGCGATGAGGTCCCCCAGCAAATCCCAGCGATGGTTGGTTTATAGGAATCCCGCTCCAGGCTCGCACCGACCACGACGAAAAATGCCTATGCTGACGAAAAATATCCTCAGTGGTAGACGGTTCATGGGTTCGAGTCCCCTTGCCATCTGCATAACCGTGGGAGGTATTCGCGGTTTTCCATTCCATGTAACAGGAATGCGGGTTAGTTTTTCTCTCTTAGCTCCTAGACATCCACGAAGGCAAATTTCTCCTAATACTTGATCCAGGAGTTCCCTTCTCTTTTGGATTGGGATCAAATTACTTTGCTACGGGGTTGAGCAGTTGTAGTCATAAACTCAGAATTGGGTAGGCTGTTCAACACCGGTTATAAAATAAAATATATGTAGTTTAAAACTAAAGCAATGTTTCTTATTTTTAGCCCTTAAAAAATGGCTTTTTCATTTTATTTGGCAATTTACGTTGAAGAATACCCTTTACAATAGAAAGTAACACAAATTTACTAACATAGGCAACAATTTCAAGCGAAAAAGCTCAGATAAATTGAAATTAAAAAATTTTAATAACTTTATGTGACTCTTCAATGCAGTCAATGGATTCAATTAATATCGACGAGGCTTAACATCCAAAAGTGAAAACTTTCTGCGGCTATAAATCTCGACACCGGAAAGTACTTAAACTTCATTAAATATCAATAGAGTGGGAGAAGAAATTCCCAGCCGGGATCAGTTTTCCAACATTCCTCGAATAAACATTTTAAGATTGGAACATGAAAATCTAAATTATCTCAAATAATACCCGCCCCGACAGCGCGAAGGAATCCCAACCGTGATGTCGGTGTTCAAGGTAGAGTCAAAGCCGACGGCATTTTCCATCAAGTTGCCATCCTCTACATAATGGAACTTAAATTAATTAACAGCGCTTTCGGTAATTTTAATGCATATTTTATAGACTCCACGGCAGATGGAACAGAATGTTCACTTTCCTGCAATGCATTCCTCCTGTAATGCAAACGCTCGAAATAACATAAATATTGCTCCAAAAGGGAATTAGGCCGTTTTCAAGGGGGAATAAACAAGTTAATGAAATTGATTATTTTTTAATGTAAATTCATGGGTGTATTCAATTTTGATGAACATTGTGAAACTTTAACGTAAATGTTTTAATATACTGATAACCGGTTGGTTAACTAAAAATCAGTGCTCTTAGAATTACGGTAACAAAAAGAATCATATGAATTATGTTTGAACAATTAATGGCAACTTCAGTTCAACCGTATCCTAAAGACACTAAAAATTCAATATTTATTGCAATATTAATAACCTAAAACAGAGTTCCTTGCTTTATTGGGAAATGTGTATAATTTATTAAGTATTACTTATAAAATTGCATATGCTTGTGATATTAGAAAACCAATCACAAGCCATTAACATTAAAAAAAAATTTTTACTGTTACAATGCGGAGCTGTCATAACGTGGTTTATTGTGATCATTGTTGGTATTTTTATTTATACAGCTATGTATGAACCATTGTGCTTAAGCGAGTATAATGGTGGATTTAAATTTATCCATTATTTACATGACATGAGTTTTTTTTAAATGATTTGATGCCTGATTTAAAAAATTAAAATTTATAAAAAAAAATACCAGAACTTCTATAAATTGTTTTCTATAACCCCAAATTCTATACTCTGAAGAAATTTCTCTTGAAAGCAATAGAATAAACTTTAAGTACTAAAGCATACAAATGCCTCAATTGCAATTACGAAACGTCACAAGCGTTATAATCAAAATTCTATTTGCTCAACAATAAGGAGAAAGATTTTCAATCTTTGAATTGAATTATAATTTTTATAAAATATGGGAAAAACTCATATATACAGTTCCGTCCTACTTCAGAGTTTGGTTACTATTACACGGTCATTGTTAAGTAATTTCTTGCTACATGTTTCCCGAAAATATTTCGAAGTAAAAAAAAAAATTTAACTTTTACTTGAGGCAAAATGCTACTCTGGCTGAGAATATAAATTTTTTTCCATAATACAATAAATATTGAAAGGAATAAATGGATTATTTCAAAAGCAGATAATTTTTTTAATAGTTTAAATAAAATAGTTAAAATTGATGCTGACAACATAGAAACAAGTTGATAATGATTTACGACAGAAGATATTTGATAGTTTGAAGTGCTTTTTTAACACTTATGATTGAAAAGCTGATTGGAGCTTCAATTCAGACCTAAGAGAACTTTAAATTAGCTCTGAGTTTTAAATTAAACGAAAATCGGAAATAAAGATTAAGCCTAAATTTTATGAAATGTCCGTAAACTTCCAAGAGGGGAGATCTAAAATTCCTTATTCCCATTCAAACTGCTCGTGGTATATAATCGATCGCATCATGGGCTAAATGAGAAGTTTACTATGTTAAAACTCGTCAACTGTTTTTTATTTGGAACTTTATTTTCTTGCAAAAATATCTAAACACTATATTTTCATACCTTCATCCACTGATATCTCTGAGGATATCACTGATATCTTAGAGAAATGTTGACTAAATGATGACTAAATGAAGATATGAATATAATATTTACCTTCGGAAAAACCTCTTTTTTTTTATTCTTTCGCTAAATTTTTTAACTAAAGAAAACGTATCAAACCAAGTAAGACTAAATTCTAAATTACTCCTTTTTGCCAAAAGCGTTTAATGAAAAAGAATGAAATATTTTAAACGTTCGAAAAACCAATTTAAAGCAATCATGCAGCAGAGGAGCTTAGTGGAAGAAAGTGTCAAGTCACCTTTTGAAACGGTAAGAAAGATACGTTATATATTATTCCATATTAATGTTGTAGAGTTAAAAAAAAGTCTAAAACAAGATTTTCCACCAAGGAATCACAATTTGTTTCAAAAAAATATCAATCATCTTCTACTTAGCTCCTTATTGCAAAACACTTTTAAAAGTTTATTTTATGTTATAACCGCAGTTGAACAGCCAAACCACGTCTGAGTTTATGACTATTAATGCTTATTCCGTAGCCGCGTAACTTTGTACCCAACCCAGAAGACAAAGGAACATCTGGATCAAGCATTGAAACAAATTTGCCTTTGTGGAGGACTTCTTGATAGAACTAACCCGCATTTGCGTTACATAGTGAGGAAAACCGTGAGAACCTTCTACAATCAGCCCGACGACAAGGGGACTCGAACCCATAGTTCATCTACCAATGAGGATATTTTACGTCAGGTCTGTGGATGGTGCCAGTCGGGATCAAAATCAACCAGCCACTGCTTGCATTCGAACCTGGGGCACCTCATTGACAGGCAAACGTTCTATTCCCTAAGCCAGTGCGGCTATTTTAAAAGTTTAAGAAAATTTCAGAAAACATTTTAATTTTTTCATGTTTTACAGAAAGTAATTCTGAAGCAAACAATATAATAATTTAAGAGTAGTATAACTTACTTACTGGAAAATTCAGATTACCTTCCAAAAAATTTTAAATTTTCGTATTTTAAGTGTTCTCAAAAGAATCATTCGTATAAAATTTCTAAAATGAAAATCTTAAATCTATTTTTTCTTAAGAATGTTACGTTTACTGAGTATAGCTATGTTAAAACTGTAGTATACCCAACAGTATACTACAATCTAGTTTACAATAAACAATACTTCACGGGTTATATAGATTTAGTAGTTAAATATTGAGAGACCATGCAGAAAAGCATTTCTAAGAGGGTTTCCAAGACACATGGCGTTAATGGAGGCATAGAATGGACGTGGCTATAAATATTTCACAGAGATAAAACAGCGAACGACGAGTTCGATAAAAATTTATGGCGAAGCTTCATCTTTAGAGAAAGATAGTTACATTATCAATGCACAGAAATGACAGCATGTAAATGCCATAAAAAGAAAAGATAAGAGAGACTCGAAATATGAATGTACACATAGGGATACAAACTAAAATAAAAAAATATATAATACATTTTAGAACTAATAATTATTATTTTTATTTATGCATATTTCTACTTTTTATAAAATAAAAAAATTATTTCCAAACGAATGAACAGTGCAATTATATAAAAAAAAAGAAAGATGTATAATAGAATTTAGGAATGATCTTTTTATACTGCCAATTTTTCAAATCAGCATAAAAAGAAGGAATGATTGTAAGAAAATTGATCGAAATAGCACAGGTATTTCGATCAATTTTATTATTTTAATTATTTTGAAATTCTTATGCGTATTTTTAAATTAATAAAAATAATCAAAAAGGCACAGACATTCTAGTATGCATAGAATAAAGTACAGTAAGGGGTACATAGCAAAAATGTAGTTATACTCAATTATTTCGAAAATATTTACGATTTACCTTTTGTTAATTTAAATTTTTAAATATTTAATTATAGCCCTTTCAGTTAGTTAAGTAATGTGAAGTACTTTGACGACAAGCAAGTTGTTAACAAGGGGGGTTAGTTATGAGGGTAAAAGTTTTACTTTACAGATAGAATTTTTTTTTAATTCAGTTTAGCATATCAGTGTCAATGGCAAAAGAGATCATAGTTACGTTTCCATTCATATATATATATATATATATATATATATATATATATATATATATATATATATATATATATATATATATATATATATATATATATATATATATATATATATACATATATATATATATACATATATATATATATATATATATATATATATATACATATATTTATATATATATATATATATATATATATATATATATATATATATATATATATATATATATATATATATATATATCATCCCAAGAGACATTCAGATCAGTCAGTTTTTGCTACCTACGGTACGTAAAATCATTTAAGTTTGACGTAATATAATCGATTCGAGCTCTTGTGGCCCTAAATTCTGTGTTCCATCAGTGCATAATATTTTTTGAATTTGAAAACACTCAGTTCTGAAAATAGTTGTTCTAAAATCAAGGGAATTCTTCAAGAAATCGTCGTAATATCTAAAGCTAAATTCACTTTATGCAAAAGCGACTTTTCCTGTCGCATAAACAAACTATCTAAATAATAAATGCAGGATGTCAAGAAATAGTTTAGACAAAGGTTTAGAACCGAATGTTTTATATCGCAACATATCGTTGAAATGTAATGTGCAATGTAATGCTTTCTTGCACAAACAATAAGTGGAAACAAAAGTAAAACTTTCCAACAGGATTATGCTCCAGCGCACAGACGCCAAAGAATGATGGTCGAATCTTTAACCAGGCTTGCACTCAATGCATTTTTCAGTTTGGTCAGTGTTCTTAACTCTATGGGTCTATACGGTAAGGGTTTGTACAAATCCTCATAAAACATTTTTTAAACATGCTTCTACTGTATTTTTATGAAGTGAAGCTCTATAAAATGAAGCTTTCATACAAATATATTTAGAAAATAAGAACAAACTAAGCTTATTAGAAATTTTTTAAAGAAATTCTGAAATGCTTTCATGAAAAGAGCTTAAAGCTAAATAAACCTTTTGAAAATAAAAAGAATATATTATGTGCAAAAAGTAAATTCCTCTAATTTATTGGAATTCTAACAATTCCTGTAATAAGTTATAATAAATTTCTATTGAAAGAAATTTTTAAAGATCATAAAAATTCGAAGCAGATTTCTATTGTTATTGCTTTCCTTAGTTTAAAATCACTGATTAGTTTGCAAACTGATTTCAAACAAATAAACGGCAAGTAAAAAAGTAAAGAAACAAAGCATGTTTTTAGACCCATTAAAGTTTCAAACATGAAAGGAGTAAAAAAACATTATAAAGAACAAAAGTAACTAAATAATAAATCCACATAATCGAAATTTTGATTATCTAAGCTATCTGAAAACCCGCAAAATTAAGTATTAATTGGATAAAAGAACAGCATAAAACAAAAAAGTATACATTAAGTAAAAATTTATTATCAATAATAAGGTTCATAGAAGAAATTTTTTACTTATATTAAAACTTTAAAGAATTTTATATCAAAATAAACACCCAACGTATTGAAACTTTGATTGATTATGCAAATTTCTTAAAATATTTCGAATAATTGAAGCAAGGAAATTTGCGAATGCCATAAATAATTTTTAAAACGAAAGGAAACATCGAGGAAATAATTATGAATAAAGAGTATTATTGAATTAAATATAAAATTAGAGTAGACAGAATTAGATTAAACTACACGTTAATTTGTTTTTGATTTGATTAATTTTACTACAAAGACGTTAGGGTCATTTTTCATATTCGAACATATTTACTAAGCGAGCAAAATTACATTAGTGAACAAAAACATTCCTAAAATTGTATCTCACAGTCAATAAATGCAAGGAGGTAAAAAGGAAAAATTTTATTAACAAAATATTAAAACAAAATATGAATATTTTTATAAAAGTGAAAATAGTTTTAAGTAATTTTTAATGGTTGATTTTTTATTCACTTTATTTGATTTATACAATTGAGCCTTTAGTTATCTTTAAAAAAAAAAAAAAAATTAGAGAGCTCTACACAACACCTGCTTGCATCTTAATTTCGCCACACAAAATTACAAAGCAAAAAGCTTACTTCATAACATTTAATGGACGTATCACGTAAATTTTTATTTATTGCATTGTCATTAAGGAATAGCGAATACGTACTTTTTTTCAATATAACTTACTAAAACGAGCCATACAATAGCTAGTATTTTTGGTGAGCTGCATTAGTTCTTCATTTTATGCACATTGTCTTTTTTTTTACGTGGTACCGTTAATTATATTATTATCTTTCTGTTGATCTCGGTTCTGCTTTTTACATAATAGTTTTAAGTAATTTCCAAATCGAGAAAAATGGCAAGCGCGAAAGAGTTTTCTATGGAAGAAAAGGAAATTTATCTAGATAACTTACCAAATATGGAATAAAGAATTAAAGAAGTGTGATGAAGAAAATGATACTGCTAGAGGTGAAATTATTGCTCCCAGGAAAAAATGTTTTTTCTCAGTACTCAATTTGAAAATAATGCCTTGAAAACAGGTAAGTGGAAACGATGAGACAAATATATGTCCGTTAAATATTTCCTTGGTTCTTCAGGTATACAGAAGATAGCCAGTGATCTATTTTTTTCCAGTGCGTTGGATTATTTAAGCGAGACGATTTGTTTCAAAATGGTAGAGAGGAGCTATTTGTAGTGTGAACACAACAAGTACCAATGTTTGTCTCAATCTAAAAAAATGACTGATATACGCTTTAGAGTATGATTTTAAAGCGACGCTTTAAAACCATACTTGTATGTCCAATTGATTTGCCAAAAATGATTCACCTTATCTTAACGATTTAACCGGGAACCGAGAAAGTCAGAGCAGATTCAACCAGTCTGTTTAATGTTCAAAAAAAATTCCGTCTAAGCACCATAACTATCTCTTTCAACTAAGTCATGTCTCTTCTGATGTATATACCATTATCGGGAATTTGCTTTCCGTCAATTACTTCCCTCCTTTTTTTCCTTGTAAAAAATTAAATAATCACGTTATAAAGCATTTATATAAGCATTTTATTTTCCTTTTTTGTCAGTAGACTGCATCCTTTCCTACTATAGAAACTAAAAAATTTTATTCTTTGAAGAAAAAAGGCATTAATTTTAGAAAAATACGTAAGTATTCAAAAGAAAAACGTATAAAACAATCCGTGAAATGAGTTAAAATTTAAAAAAAAAAAAAAAACTTTGAAAGAAGCAAGCCAACTTAGAGAGACAAAATTTTTCAATCATTCTTCATCTTATTTAACGATGCTCATTTTTCTTAGAAAATAATGTAAGCTATGGCAATGAAGCAATCAGAGGAAAAATTCAAAATAACATATTTTAAGATTCACAAAAAAGTGAAAAACAAAAACAAAATTTTACAAAACATCATACTAATCAAAAACGGATAATAGAATATCAGATAAATATAAGCTTTTACATACATAAATGCAAGCATTACACTTATCATTAAAATTTAAAAAGAAATTTTAAAAAGCAATAAAGAGAAGAATGCAAAAGATATTTAAATGAAAATGTATTCCTCGAAGTAAATACAGATTAGAAAAATTATTGCTTTGACAGAAGCTCAAGACTTGAAGATTTACCTTATTTTGAAACAAAACAAAAACTAATTTAAAAACAAATCCCCTTCTCACGCAGATAAATGTCTTGAAAGAAAGCTGGATTTTAAACTGAAATTGCAAAGAACAAAATTGAAAAAATATACATAGGTTCAAAAGATTAAATTTTACATTTCCTTTTGAAAACTTTTGATCAATTCCATGGAAGAAATTATTGAAAACGAAACATAAATATTAAAGTAATAACCTTACAATATGGTTTTCACTATTTTTTAAGCAATCGTAGGAAAATATTGTAAAATTTACAGACATACTTACATTAATCAGCGAGCGTAGTATAGCAAACGAAAATTGGAATATTCTTTACTGTTTGAGCTTTTGAAATGCATTTAAAATAAGAAATACCAATTTTTTTTAATACTTCTGAATGAAGCGGACAAAAGAGATTCTTTTAGCAGATTTTTAGCACTTTTTCAACGGATATATTCATTTTATGTAATTAAAGATGCAAAAAACAGAATTAATTATAAAAAAAAGTATTAAAATTTCAAACAACTACGAAATTCTTTTTAGACAAAAATATTTTTAATTATTTAGAAGACTGCTAGGAGTACTTTATAACTACCATTTCATCTGTAACCTTTAAGCTATTTCCTAAATTTTCGTTCGATGAAAATAAATAAATAAAACCTCCAAAAATATAAGAATAACATCAAAATAACGAAATTAATTATTATCGATAATAAAAATTTGTAAAAATTACCAATATTAAATAAATAAAAACATTGTAAACAAAATAAAGGCATATCGAATAAAAGTCATAAATTTTCATTTAATTATGGTAAAACTAGAAATGCAAATTTAAGTAACTCTCCATGGGGAAGAAAATACATTATAGGGTATCTAAGTCTTTATTTTTTAATGATACACAGAGTTAAACCTTTAATCAATTCAGATGAAAAGAAAAAAAAGTTATCACCCTATGTGCATATACACTGTTTTTAGAAAATGTAATTTAAAGTTAGAAGGGACTTATGCCATTACGTATGCAAGTCTTTTTTAAATTTGGCTGTATATTTCAATTCAGTATGAGTTACAGTTCATTCTTTCAGGATAATTGTTTCAAATGTAAATACAGTCGAATTATGTAAACAAAAATGTAGAAATGTTTTTACATACTAATCATTTAAAAGCTGTAATATTTCTACTCAAACATAAAACTTTAGTTTGTCTCATTTAAAAGAAAAAGTAAATTCACTAACCATTAAAGAAAAAGCCTGAAGTATTTTTCTTTAAAAAAAAATGAGAAATAACTCCTCTATGCATTTTGAGATAAGCATGAGGAAAAGCAGAATTTTCAAAATTGCGCACTTATTTCTAAGAAAATTGGACATGGAATAGGATGAGATGTAAGAAAGAAAATAGAGTTTCCTGGAAAAATATGTTTTATTCCGTCAAGAAAAAAGAGTTGTTTAAATTATACTTAAAAAAAGAACACTCCATAAATAATAATTGGCAAATATAAAATAACGAGAAAAACACATAATAAAAATTTACCAAAATAAATATTAAACGTCAAGATGGATTTACGTAATATACGAAACTACTTATGAAATTGAAAGAGGTGTTGAAAATATTGACACTGTTATGAAATTGTAAGTTAAAGGAAAATGCGAATAAAAATAATAAAATTTCTCAAATCCGTTTGCTTGATAAATATCTCATTATTTAGATACTTTATACCTTTTTTTATGAATATATTTATACTGTCACAGTGTTAAAGCAATTCACAATTGTTGGTGTTTAGCATTTTTGTTAAAAAACTATGAATTTAAAAACTAATTTATTATAAAAAAGATATAAATATATGGATAAAAATTTCTACACATCGAAAATAAATAATGTAACAACTGTTTAAATGTTAATACACTTTTGGTATATTACATCAGTACGTATTAATATTTTTAACACTAGATTGCCAAAAGAAGCCATTTTGACTGCTTTATAACTGCTTTTTCACTTGCAAAAAATGTACAAATAATAATGCACAAATTATTTTTTTTTCCCAAGTGAAGTAAATTTTTTTTATTGTTAATATTTACTAATAACTTGTCAGGTAACTGCAAATAATTTACAAAAAATATTAAAAATTAAATAAACAAATTTCTTTACACATTAGTTATTCTTTCACATGTTATTTATTCACATTTTAACTGCTTTTTGGGCAGCTTCAGCCTTTCTAGTGTTAAGAACAAAATCTCACGTTTTGAATTCAATAAATCTATTAAATGTATAATGTATGCAGTATACGTGTTATAAAAATTTCAAGTAATAAAGATAAATTGGGCGGTAATTTATCAAAAGCATTGAAATAATTTTAAATTTGTAAAAGAAAACATATAAATTGGAAAAATTATAACTGTTCTACATCTCTATTAAACTAAACGTATTTTTAAACACAGACGTAAACATCATTTATTTTCTTGTATTTTCTTTAACTCTTTTAAAACTCACACTTAAGAAAGCAGTATTTATAAAGAAACCAAATAAACCATATTCATAAAGAAAAATTCAAGTTTTATTTTAATAATTACTTTAGAAACACTTAATTAAGTTGTTTTTTTTTTTTGTTTTTTTTTTTTTTTTGAAATAGAGTAGGAATAAAACAATTATGCAAGGTTAGCTTAATTGATTTAGCTAATTGATTCGGCGAAAGAGTGTTTTTTCCTACAAGTATACGATGCACAAAGACGGCTGATAGTTGGAAAGGTACATATACTCACCAAGTTTCTGGCGCATGCCACAAATGTTCAATATCTGTGCTATTTCTTTCGGCATACTTTCCAATGGTAGATCAGTTTCTTCTGCACATTTAAAAGCTGTTGTTATTGTTTTAATAGTTGTAATTGTTTTAATTCGCTCAAAAAGTTTTCGAAATATGGCGAAATATGGCAAACATTTCATTATATAGTTTTAGACATATAAATTACGTTCAAATTCCCTTTCTACATACACAATAAAAAAACTCTATGTATTTTTGGGACAAATAGTGCTGAAACCGTGATTGTCATCAACAAATGTAAAATTTACAAAGTTGCTGCCCTTTTGAATAATGGTGCAAATATTATGGCAAATTGTTATGAATTTCACAACGTATTGTTACTAAATAGTACAAAACTGTCAGAATCAGCACCTCATAAAATATAGTTAAGAAAAAAAGGAAGGAAAAATATACAAGAAATGATATTAATGTGCATAATTCTGCTGCAATAAAAACTGTAAGTTCTAACACTAAAATTCTAATCGCTGAGTTTTTTTTCCTATCCTATGTATCTTATTTTTTAAATCTATCTAAGTTGACACATTCCTCGAAAAGACAAGATGTATCGTGCAAAATATCTCAACCCTAGAAACGAAACAATATCAGTTCAGTTGAGAAATGAAAGGGAACAAAGAAAGCTTAACACCGTCCTGTCATTCTTGAATTCTTCCTCTTCTATTTGAGTAATATCAAACTTTGACTGTTGGGAAGTACTATAGAATGACGAGGAAAGGTTTATGCACGAGAAATGTCATCGTCGAGAAAAAACTCAAGGGGGTATAAAACGGTTTTCTAAGTGACATTCTTTCTTTAAAAACGTAAAACAAGTTGGGTTTTATTTTTCGATTGTAGACACGCTCTATCGCTGCAAGTAAACAAATCTTTCTTCCAGGTTTTTTTAAGCGTCCACTATAAAACGAATCCCTACATTGAAAGTAACATTTTATTTTGGTTTTAAACATTCATTTATTCGGATTAATTTTAGAAGTGGAGTGCTTAAAATCAATTTTAAACTGAATATTTTAAATAAGTTAAATCTCCGTTTTTTTAAAAAAATTATCAGGCGCACACAATATTATCTTATTGCTAGTTTAATACCCCGTTTCACCCTAATATTTGTAGCTCTGCGTGCTTGTTTGAAAATTAAACATCCAGAGCAAGGGAGACGAAGGCAGCAGGATTAATGTTAAGACGAAGCGCGGCGAGTCCTATTAGACGATTCGAGACGTTGTTAGTGACATTTTTTAAAGCTCTTTTTAAGAAAAAATCAATAAAGAGTTGCAAAGCGATGAATGCTTGACGGCCGATAAAGCACTCAAAGAAATTCTGCAGCAGGAGACAAAATCAATAAGAAACCTCAGAATAATTTTTTTTTTTTTTTTTAAATGGCGTTGAACAACAAACCCAATTCTGAGTTTACGATTATCAATGCTCAACTCAGAAGCCTTGTAATTTTAAACCTAACCTGAAAGATAAGGGAACTTCCAGATCAAGCATTGGGGCAAACTAGTTATCGTTGAGAATATGGTGTATAATGCAGGATATAGTGTATAAACCAACCAAACAGCATCTAAACATTACAAAAGAAATATCACAAAAAAGGAAATTGAAGCGGAAGCTTCTGGCAGCGTCATCAGAGGAGCATTACCATGCTGTCAGAGCTGGAGCAACTTCTGCGGCTGGAGGTAAAATACCGCACGCAGCCATAACCCTGATTGTGTACCAAATATGTGTACCATATATAATATATATATATATATATATATATATATATATATATATATATATATATATATATATATATATATATATATATATATATATATATTATATATTATATATATGTGTATATATATAATATATATATATAAAATATATATATATTATATATATGTGTATATATATAATATATATATATAAATATATATATATATATATATATATATATATATATATATATATATATATATATATATATATATATATATATATATATATATATATATATAATATATATGTGTATATATATAATATATATATATAAAATATATATATATATATATATAATATATATATATATATATATATATATATATATATAAAATATATATATATATATATAAAATATATACATAGATAGATAATTGTATCAAGTATATTAAAAAAATATATTATTTATGAAGCTCTACGAAAACAGCACATTATGTACAAGAGTAAAAAATAAAACTCAAGGACAAAGTAATCTTTGAAATAGCAAGCTTAAATCCCAAAATAAATCATTAAGTAAAATAAAAAATAAAAACAATTTACTCTGAAAACGCACTTATTGTACATAGATATATATGAATTATTTTTTAAAAAAAACTGTCAAAAGACATTTTCTTAGCATCCACATCCTAAGTATTAAAAAAAAAAGTTTGTCTTTCCTCCTGTTACACCCAGCCAAACTGTTAAGAAACACATGATCAGATCATCGATAATAAAAGCAAAAGCCACTTTACTTACAGAAAAAAAAAATCCCTGCTTCTATGTGTACATATAAACTTGATATAATAATGCCAAAAACTAATTCAAATTAATTAGACCCGGGAGTCAGATTACCGAACAAAGTTTAATCGAGTTACTTACAGAACCCTTAGCACCAAAAATATATACGACCATCAAATAAGTTGACATAGAAGAACAAATAACAAACTTTAACTCTCTTACATATTTTTATTTATTTTTTCTCTTAGCCTAATATCTTTTTCCGGGCAAGCTCCATTAAGTTTTTCGTCGGTTCCAAACATTAGAGACTTTTTTTTTTCTCTTCTCTAACCACAGAGATTTGGTAGTTTGGTTCTTTCTTTCAACAGTAGTAGGTTCTCCCCAATCGGGTCGAAAGTAATGGCTCCCAAACAGGGGGAGAAAGAGTTCCTGGTTTTTAAGACCGGAAAATAGAATGGTATTTTTTTACTATCATTCCGGAGAGCCTTTTAGGCTTAAAGAGGCTTATAATTTAACATTGAATAACGCGGGGGGCATGAGGATTTAGAAAAGAATGCATAAGTGCGGAAATAAAATGTTCCTTTGTAAATCTTCAAAATAACCTATTATTTTTCTTAAACTCCAAAAAAGGTTTTAGAGCCTGGATTCACAAATACTTCTGAAGCATTAAAGATTTCTATAGTCGTCCATTTGATGTCCACAACTAGTAGACATAAACAAAAGTTATCGTATAGTGGTAATGTACGTAATAAATGCAAGATAAAAAAAACTAAGGCATTAAGGCATAGTTTCCATTTTCTCTTACTTTTTCTTGTTGCAGTAAACGAATACAACGCTTTCATAAAACTAATTTGCCTGCTGTATTCGTTATTTGGGTAGCAAAGAAATAATTTTAAAAAAGTCATAAGTTTTAGAAAGAGTTTTAATGTTTATACGTATTATTTATTAGAAAGCGTTTTTTTGTTTTGAATCAATCTGTATTGACCTTTTCCTACATAAAAAACATACAAAATTTTATATATATATATATATATATATATATATATATATATATATATAGGGTCCACGCTGGTCATTCACCAACATAAAATTGTGTTTTCGCGAAAGTACTGGCGGATGATTTTTTACCCTCAAAAGAAAAATATATATTTAACTCGATCCGCAACATTACGTCAAAATGAATTCTTCTAAACATATCGGTATTTCTTTTTCGATTAGAGTAATTTTCTGTAGATGCGCGACATAATCAATTAGAATTCAGTCCAAATAGTATGAGTCTGAAACAAACTACTGTAAAATAGTTTTTTATGGGAAAAAAATGAATCATAAAAAACTGCTAAAACTTGTATTTGACGAAGACTTTCGAAAATTGGCGACGAATGCTTTTGATATTTGGCTAATAATTTAAAATCTTTAGCGAGGGCCATGTATATATATATATATATATATATATATATATATATATATATATATATATATATATATATATATATATATATATATATATATATAACTGAATAGTTCACAACTGGCAATAATTTTCCCTCATAATATTTTTTCTTAAAATCCTGTATACGTGAATTTTATTATGATACAATAAAAATTTTCCGATACCATATTACCAAATTTTAAACGAAATTCATTCGAATACTTTGTTATATTCATTACAACAGAAGACAGTAATTCAATTTTGTAAACATTTCACTCTTTTCGAAAAGTTCTTCGACGATAATAATAATAAGTAATGACAGAATCGGTTAAAGGACGATATAAACAATGTCCTTAAAACTTAAGTAGTTGGATATCAAAGTTTTATTCGAGAAAAAGTTTCTAAAACTATTTGTAGCAACCTATAACGATAAAATTTAGTGTTCTTCATTCTTCTAAAATCGATGGCATCTATATAAGTCGAGGGGAAATTAAGGATTACATTCTAACGCGAGAATCCCAGTGAACAAAAGACCTTCGTCGTGTATCGAAAATGGATAAAGGCGCACCTTAAAACTACAGATTAAAGATAACAACAAGAATCGATACAGAAGCTATTAGCCTTTGCGTTTTCATCAAATTCGACTCGCACAGAAACCATCAATGCCACTTTTTAATAACATGCATTAAAATAAACACGGTTAGCCCCATTCGACAATAGAGTGTATACCAAAAATCTTTTTACTTCGAAAGTAAAAATCTCAAGTCGACGAAAGAATTGTTACTAAAGTCAAATATTTATTAAGTATTTTTTTATCGAATTAAAAAAAAAAAAAATTAGGTTTTCCAAAAAAGGCGTAAATATAAAAAGAAATTACTGGTTATTTTCCATCGTTAGGAAATGCGCCATTTTGATGAGTTTTGCGAAATAGAGCCGCGGTCGCTTAAGGACAGGGCGCTTGCCTCTCAATGAGGGGACTTAGGTTCAAATCTTAGCGGTGCTTAATGAATACAAATTCTGCTCACGGTTTACACTAAGCACAGTGCTGACATAAAATATCCTCAGTGGTAGACGGATCATGGGTAAAAATCACCTCTCCGTCGGTGAGAGGTTTTCACGGTGAAAGGTACCGTGAGAGGTTTTCACGGTTTTCATCTCTGTGTAACGCAAATAAGGATTAGTTCCATCAAAAAGTTCGACGCAAAGGCTAGTTTGTCTTAATATTTAATACAAGAGTCACCTCTTCTGGATTCGGTTCAAAATTACAAGGCTAAAGTGTTGAACATTGATAGTCGTAAACTCAAAATTGGATCGGCTGTGCAGCGCCAGTAATAAAATAGAATATGAAATAAGGAATCCATTAACTTTTTTTGTGCAAATAAAAACTCAAAAACGTAAATTTTTGATTTTTAAAGTACAGTAAAACCTTTTTTTGTGCGGTGGATTGGGACCGCATAAAAGAAATCGCACAAAAAAAAATTCGAAAATTTTATAAATTCTTACATGTAATAAACATGTTTGTACGATATACTACCTAAAACTTTTTTTATGCGGTTGATAGGGACCGCATAAAAAAAGTCGGACTTAGAAAATACATCAATGATTTATGAAATAGATGAGAGAATGCTTTCAATTGAATGAAATAATTAAATTAGACCTAAAGAAATTGTAAAAAGATTTAATTCTTCATTGTACATATACCTGGAGAAGTTTTCAAATTATACATTAAACAGTGGAATTGTCTGCCTTTTTACTTTTTTTTTGGCTATAATTATTCATTTTAAGGGAATACTTATGTCTAAAAATAAAATAAAAATCATTAAAACTACATATAAATAGAAACAAAAGTAACTAATTTATTTATCTTTAATCTCACTATAAAATGAATTCTTAATCACGTGAATCGTGTATAAAACTCTGAATACGAAGTGTATACTGTTTGCGCGTCGAGCGACAATATGTACGTAACTGACTCTGCCTTGTCAGGAGATTGTTTAAAATAAATTAACAGAGCATCGCGAAGTCCAGATACATCGTTGTCAAGGAGGCCACGTAATCAGAGTTCGTCCACAACATGTATATGTACAAGTAAACATAAACTGGTGCTAACGCCGCTAAGATTCATGTACCACATAAAAAGAATCGCACAAGAAAAATCGCACAAAAATAAAATCGCACAAAACCAATCGCACAAAAACAAAATCGCATAAAAAAGGACCGCACAAAAAGAGGTTTTACTGTATAACCATTCAACACATTTTAGTTTTCAAACTCAAAATTGTGAAGTGTAGAATGTATGAAGCAATATTCTACATGCATATATAAATTTGAAATAATAAATTAATGGTGAATTTGCATACTGAAACATGTTTTATATTTGCATTGAAAAAATAGGTTTTTTACCCCCCTAAAAAAAAATAAAGCTTCATATTCTCTGTTAAACATTAGTATTTTTCAATATCAAGGTTTTTTGATAAATAAGTGACTACAATAACATCCTGCTATCGACTTGAAATTTTGTATTTCAAATATGTTTTTCATAACACGATCTAACCGTGATTAATTGTTTTGTGTATAATGAACGTATAATGCATAATATTTTGTGTATAATGAAATGTGTATTAATGAGCACTTATATACACAAAACAATGACTGTTTACGGGATATGAAATGTAATCATACATAAAGCCCAGTCATAGACTGATATTCGTGAGATTCTCTAAATGCTCTTCGTAGTTTGAGAGCTATGTCAGTCACTTCGGATCTTCGACAACTACGGGATTGTTTGAATCATTTATTATAAATGCGACGTCCATTGTGATTTATCGTGTCATAGTTAACACTGGGGTGACGTTTGGGACACCTCGCTCGAAAACTGATGGTGGCAGATTAAATGTTGCGCTTTCATTCAATAATGCTGCTGCATTCAAAGTTTTGCATAAGCTTGATCCAGCATGAATCGATGAAACAATTAGATGGAGTGTAACAAATTCAAATTTCGATCTCGGAGAAGATTGATTTTAAGCATTACAGCCTTATAAGACTTTCTAGAATTAAATACAAGATGCTCAGCTGTCGTAATTCTTAACATACATTTCTGGAGTTTTTAGCTTATAATGAACTCAAAATCGTGGCACATGGGGCGTCACAAATTAATATTTAACACTCATCAAAAAATCAAAAACAATTATGTTCAAATATTTTCCCTAACATTGATCAATTAAATTTCGTGATACATAAGGATTCATGTTTCATTTAAAGAAATAGCTAAAAAGGAACTTAAGGTAAGTAAATATTATTTTTTCATTATGAATTTATTTTCGGATTTAGAAATTAAATCCAAATCTTTTTGAAATAGCAGTGAATTGTTTTTCTCTAAGAAATAAAGAATTTAAAAAAATTACATTTTTATAAATAAATTTGAGAAAAAAAAGCTTGCAAGTACAAGTAAAAATCTATTGACTTACAAAAAATAAATTGTGCATGGTTTAAAAAAATAAAAATATTCAAAATACTTTATAAAACAAAAGCAGTTTTATATTTAAATTTTTAAACCCTGGAAAAATGAAAACAGGCATCTATAATTCCATGAAACTTCAGTTTCAAAAAAAATACCGGAACTAAAATCAAGTTTATCTCTAAATATTTTACTTTTTTCTTCCAATCATGCATTCAGTAAATATAAAATTCCTCGTAGTTTTAAATGATGAACTTCAAATAAATAATTTATTTTTTCTTAATATTTCGAGATAAATTTTTATTCACATAAAATCTAAAGAATTTTTCTTTTTCAACATCCTATGATTGATATTAAAATTATAAAATGATAGCAAAATTATAAAATTATATTATTATGAACAAAAATACAGCTGACTGTACATTTTTATATTTTCATTTTTACTTTAGATTTTGCTTTTCAGAAAATATCAAATAAAAACATTATTTAAAAATAATGGAGAAATAAAATATCTAATAAATAATTATTATCTAAAACATTTTGCAGAAAGACAAATATGAAACAAATTAGAGATTATAAAATAAATAAACACTCATATTTTTAAATATTTTTGTATAAAATATTTTACACAATGTATGTAAATAGATGGAAATAAATGTGCAACATCAAAAATTTAAAATCCTCGGGTGTAAAATATTCTTTAACCTAAGATATTCTAAAACTTAAAATAAGGCTATTAAATTCGCTTTTAATTTGCTATGATTTTAATACACATCATATTTTGAATTTTAAGTTTTTTATTTAGTCTAAACAGACAAAATTTATCAAATGATGTGTAATTAATCCATTCTTCATATTAATTTTTAAACTGATTAGAAACATGAAAAAAATGCAATATTAAATTTTGAAAAATACTGAAAAAATATAATGAAACAAACTGTAAACATGCTTAAATTTTTTCTAAGCTTCATGAAATTTGGGTCAGCAAAAGAGGAAATACTAGTCAATAGCTTTTCTTAGTAATATGAAAAACTAATAATGTCATAAATGGGAATATTTTAAAAAAAGAGTAATGCTTTTATTTAAAGTTTTAACAATCACATTACTTCCGTTCTACAGTTATACAGTGTGACCTATTTAAATAAAGCCACCTTGATTTAACTGGACGCATAGAAAATTAAACAGGTATATAAAGAAAGTCAATATCCGAACACATATTTTTAAAAAGTAACTTATTTACTTCTCCACCTGGACAAGAGAAGAGTGTCCCATCAAAATATACAGCAAAAAAGAGTCCCAAGGATACAAATCTACTTCAGATTATAACCAAAACATCCATCATATTTATATATGACTTGAAATAAGCGATCTTGCTTACCATTTACCAATACCTGGATGACAGTAACATGAATATTATGTCAGATTTCAATTATGTTAGCCTACTGAAAAATGGCATATGGAGCTCTACAGAGGAGAGACAGTCACATGAGAAATAAGTTAAGGGAAAGACCATCCCATTCATGAGAAGCAGCCTGTTATAAAAAATCTACAAGTGTGAAAATGTTTCGACGTAAATTTGGTTACAAAAGGTTTCTAACTAATAGGTAGCATTCTAAATGGAATGGAGAAGAGGTCAGAATAATTTAATCACTACAACTGTAACCATCACATACAATTAATGAGCTTCAACGTTGCTCTAAAAAACTTCCACCTTGTTGTAAATTCTCTCATGCAATGCTAGTTGCACAGAAGACTATCTAAAAAAAATTTTTCTTACTCGCCTATGCTTGTAGTAACCTCAAATTGTTTGTGTAAGATATAAAATTAATATGTAGATAAGTACATCTCTAATAGACAGCAAGGTTGAGGCCCTTTACTGGTGTGTGAAGCCTTTGGCTATGGGTAAAAAAACGTGGCTTTTCCACCAGTCCGCATGAAGGCTACTGATTACCAAAAATGCCAGAAGCCCATTTATTGTTATTTCAAGGGAGTATTGGTGGCCAGATTTTCCATATAGAAATTGCTTCAATTTGCGTCGAAAAACTTCGAACGATGCCCGAACGAGGCACTAACGAAGAAAAATCTTCACGTCGAAAATCGTATACTACTTGTTATGAATGGAATTTCCTTTACCTCAACTTTAATCCTCGAGAAAACGAGAGGGCGGCTATACTCAGTAAGGTTGCATCCACAAAAAGGAGTCATATCAGTCTGTAACAGAATTAAAGGCTACCATCATTGAAATAATATTGATGCTACTGTCCTCCAGGTATTGCTAAATGGTAAGCAACATCGCATATTTCAAGTCATACATAAATGAGACGGGTGTTTTGATTATAATCTGGAGTAGCTTTTTATCGATGGGACACATTTTTTCCTCCTATTTTTTCTTATTCGATTTTTTTTCCTGTCCAGGTCGAGCAGATTGTGAGTTCTTCCCTGTAAATGTGTATTTGCGAG
This sequence comes from Parasteatoda lunata, assembly GCA_949128135.1. Lineage (NCBI taxonomy): Eukaryota > Metazoa > Arthropoda > Arachnida > Araneae > Theridiidae > Parasteatoda > Parasteatoda lunata. The sequence goes on along the minus strand of OX421970.1, from coordinate 78,074,756 downwards.
TCGACTTTCTTAATATACATGTTTAGTTCAAATTGGTTTTGGTTCAACAATTATGGCACAATATCAAGGTAGCTATATTTAAACGCTGTATATATAATAATTAATATTTCATTCTCATTTTTTAATGGATAGTAACACAAATGGAAAATATAACGTTATTCCATATATATCTTACGATTTAAATTTTTTTTATTATTTTATCATTAAAACATGATTTGTAAAGACTTAGTATTGATATCATGACAAACCTCTATACATGATGCAATAAATAAAGTGAAATTGTATGTACTTTCAAAAGCACGTATACTTTATTGATCGGCGCAAAAATGTCTTAGTAATAAAGCAATTAAACAAAAACAATTTTCCACCAATAAATACATGGTTCAAATGATAACAAATGCCAAAAACTAAGCGCAATATTTATGCCTGTTTCGTACATTTTGTGATTTAATTATTAGAAAGCATAATTAGATTTTACAACAAAATACAAGAATTATGTAGCACACACTTCAAACAAGGACGAATCAATATTTCAAATAACTATTTATCAAAAGACAATATTCATCATAAACCCTAAATTAAACCAAAAGCTGAAAAAAAAAGCCCGAAATAAACCATAAAGAAAGATAATCAATTTAATTGATGCTTTCATCAAAATCGTTTGACAAAAATCGATTTCCACTTAGCATAGAAAAGTTTCGAGAATAAAAGGGAAAAGATGTCGAGGGTCGTGAAGCGGCAACATCAAACAGCGAAATGGAATTTCAGAAAACTTTCGATTCACTCCCTCAGCTTTTCTAATGCTCAGAGAACATTAAGGGATAGGAATGAATGAATTTCGAAGAATATTTCCAAGTAATTCTTTTGTGCAAAGATACATAGAAGAAAGAGATACAACGTTTGTTGGAGAAGTGAAGCGGATACTGAAATGAGTGCATTTCTATTAATGCAGTCTTTAAAGGCACGATTTAATCGAGTCAACTGCGCAGGGATAAGCTCTAACGAAGGCGTTTTAAAATGGAGGGAAAAAAACGCATATTTCACTCTGTAGGTGTTGATGATGATTATTCGTAAACGAAACTGTTTCAATGTACAGTGTTTCATTGAGTTGTTGTTCGGCAGTTTTTTTTTTTTTTTTTCATTCGACTAAAAGGTAGATAATAATTCCATACTTTACACATACTGCATATAGCAGCGCGATAAAAAAAAAAAAACCACATACATCAGGCAGATCATGGATTCCACTGGTAAACATTTTTTTTTTTTTCTCTCTCTATTGCAGGAGAATTTTTCTAACGGATTTTGGATATTTTCACGTCATTGATTTTCTCCTCAAAAGAAATTTTTTTTTACATAAAAACCCATGCCTGGAAATGTCATCGTATGCCTTTTGGGGCGCTTTTCTATTATAAACAGTTTTTTGTGTAGTTCTGAAAATGCAATAATAAGGAAGCACCCCTAGCGACGTACGATGACATTTCCGGGGTTGGGTTTTCATGCCCTTTTAATCCTAATGATACGGCCTAACTCTCCTAGATATTTGTCGCAACATTAGCGTGACCCCTGTTATATATAATGTTTTCAAAATTGCGCATTTCAACAAAAAATAAGACTAAAAGAGTCATTTAAAAAAAGTTCTGTAACTTTAATATCAAAACTAATCTTAGATTTTAAATGTTCAGTTAACAAATTTCCTCTCGATTTATCACACATGCAAATCAGATTCCCTCAAAAATTCTACACAAAACACAATTATTACATACGTAGAAGTTCTATTGTCTTAAAACTGGCATAGCAGCACTGATCTAAAATAACCGCACACGTCAGACGAATCACAAATTATCTGTTTCACTCCGATTAATGTTCGGCAGACTATTTGGAAGAAAAAAAAATCGAAAATTTCTTTTCTCATCACAAATGTATTATTAGTTTCCTTCTAAATTCCTTCAATAAAAACGATTGGTCCCGTTGAACGATTTAGGAATTCCATTGCTTTGCGACAGACACAGCAGCGCAGACATAAAAAATAACCGATTCGAACTTGGAATAATTCGAATATTTGTACGACATCTCATGTACAAATTACCGTTAAAGTTATATCCGTTATTTCATAGAATAATTAGGTACTTCATGAAATAAAACAAGTCAGTTTTTATTTCATTTTAAAATCATCATTGAACAGCCGACCCAATTTTTGATTTTACTACTACTAATGTTCAACTCCGTAACCTTGTAATTTTGAACCCCATCCGGAAGACAAGGGAACTCCTGGATGAAGTATTCGGAGAAATTTGCTTTCGTGGAGGACTTTCTGATGGAACTGACCCGCATTTGCGTGACATGGAGAGGAAGACCACGAGAACCTCCCACGGTTAACCTGACGGTAAAGGGACTCTAAGCCATGATGCGTCTACCCCTTAGGATATTTCACGTCAGCACTGTGGTCAGTGCAAGCCAGATGTGGATTTGCAGAAACCAGTCATCTCTGGAATTCGAACCCGGTTCACCTCATTGGAAGGCGAACGCTCTATCCCCTGAGCCATCGCGGTTTAGACAAGATTACAAAATTATTGAATTTTACGATTTAACTAGGTATTCCATGGAATAACGGTTACTTAATCATTAAAGTATGAAATAAGGAACTCGAAAGTTCTTGGAACCGGTTTTAACTACTTTTAGTCAGATTTGAACCGCTTATAGTTGCTTTTCAATGACGTTTGAGTGTGAGTACACTTCATTTCATTGCTTTTAGACGTAGTTAATAGATGATATAATTTATATTAGCGATAATAAATTATATCATCTATTTTTCCTTATTATTTAGCAATCAATTATCAGCAATAGAGATAAAATGTATCCTTCGAGAGATTTTAGCTATTTATGATCAATTAATTTATAAAATAACTCTGAAATTGTTATGTTAATAATTTGATATGTTTCACTTTAACGGTCTATCATTAGTTATTTCCTAGAATAACTAGGTAAAGTAAGAAATTTTTTATCTATGATATACTTAACTGACTTATCTAGTTATTTAACTTAGTTATACAGTGAAATAACTGAATCATACACATTAACGGCAACATATATATTGCGTGTCGAGTACATCAGAAAAAGAGATCTATAAATGAAGATTTCATACAAATTTGCCAAAATCTTTAACGTTTGGAATACCAAAATCTATGCAAAAACATATCTGGCGTTACGTTCACAGATCCATCGTTTTTTGCAAACATAATCAACAGACATTTAATACATATTTTCAGAAACATCAATGCTGTAATAATGCGGGTTTCGATAAATATCGCATCTTAACAAAACATTAATTTCTCAGTTTAATACCAACTAATAAAGTGCATCTGAAATATTCATAAGGTTCAACCTTTTCTAAACGAAATTACCAAATGCCATCCGAAATACGATAACTGATAATTGCCACTTCTGGGAGATTGAAGCCCGCATTCCAAATATTGAAAAATGAAATCTACCTTCTGGACAACCCCTCCCCCACCTTCGCTCACTCGAAGGAAAGGATAATTAACACATCATCGCTCCCGATTCCAGCGAGTAAGTCGACGAAGCGAATAAATATCAGCCTTAGCTCAGGTACATTTCTCACCCAAAAGAGGATATAAAGATCTCGTAATCACTCCAAATCCAAACCCCCTCCAGGGCTACACCCCCTCTGCTCCCACTCGAAAACTTTCTTGGAGAGTAGTTTAGTTCACGGTTTTCCAGGTTTTGATCTAATCGGAGTTCTGCAGTGTGGAAAAGACGCAGATGGGAGTACAGGAGGGTTGTCTAATTTATTGGATAGGAGAGAAAATTCTTGGGAAGAGAATTTCTCTAACCCCTTTTCTCGACCGATTGACTCTCAATGGCTGGAGTGGAGAGGGAAAACCACATCATTTGGAGATCAGAAATTTCCCAATGTACCGTTTGTGAAATGGTCTGTCCACTTGTTGGAAGAGTTAAGGAAAATAGATTGAAGGAACAAAGGCACGCACGCTCCTCTCCTTCGCGCTGATTGGTCAAAGAATTCGTTAATTTTCACAAAATGCGTATATATTATTGGATGTTAAACAATGTGTTATACGCTTTAAGATAACAGATAGTTGATATCTCTGGTCAAACTATTTCCAATTTCAAAGTAGATTAAGTAAATTTATACTAGTTTCTAAATTACAAGACGTTTGAAATTTAGAAATAATGTTTATGAATGAAACATCACGTAAGCAGTAGCATCAAACTGTTTCAATATGAAACAACTGGTACAATATAAAATCACGAAATCTGATGATACAGTAAGAGCACTAGATTTAACTTATTAGGTACTAGAAAAACTGTTGAATCATTTCCTATACTTTACGAAATCATGCATAAGGATGTTACATAGCTGCCATAGAGATAAAACAACAATTGCTTTTCAATATCAGCCCTAGAGTTCTCTCTCTCTTTCTGATTCATCAAATCTAAGTATAAAATGTGTCAATCAAGCAACGAAACTGTTTGTTTTTTAAATATTTTTATTGGAATGTAATTAAATTCAATATTGTCACCCACAAAATGATTCCTTTGGGAAACTCTACATAGTTGATGACTGTTCTTCCACTCCTGATGGCAGTGCTGGAACTCGAATAATGAAAGAGAGTTTATCTGGTCGGTAACAGTCTTTTAAATGTCTTCCAATGTCCCAAAAAGACTTCCTTTGAGATGAATTTTCAATATAGAAAGGAGAAACATCTCAAAAGAATTAGAGTCAGGCAAGTAAAGAAGTTAAGGAGCTTCAGGAATGAGTCTATTAGCCAAAAACCTTTTATATCAATAGTTCAAATTTAATTCATCATTTCAAAATCTGATGGACAGTAGTATGATATACAAATTCAACTGTTCTCCGACATTTTAATAGTAATCAATGGTCTGAATAGTCAAGATCCCGAATTCTGTCAAAATTTCCATTGGTCCTTGCAATTAAAGTTTGCCCCTCCCCTACCTAAAATTCTGAATAGAGGAAAACTCACCTCAGGGGGGATGGTAACTTTAGATATTCAGATTGGGCCTAAATCACATTTTTAAATCTATTTACAGCTTTTTCAGAACTATATCTGTATTCAATTACTCAGGAATGGGCCTCAAAGCTTAGGGCCATATCACATAAAATTGAATTTATAACCATAGATACATCAATTGACATCAATTGATTTTGTTTCTGCTATACTTAAGGCTTCTTTTCCAGCAAGTTTTATACCTGTTTAGTTTCGGCGAAGATAGTTCGACGAAGACCTTGAAAGTTATGCAAAATTTCAGTTTCATGCTACTTTAAGGACAATTTTAAGGTCACACCAAATGTGCATTACACAAATGTTGGTTTTTTAAGTACTACTCACTGATATGTATTATGTATTCACAGAAATATATATCTTTGTGGTTCATCGTTGGTAAAAGTAAATTTTGACGGTCGAAATCTAAGAAAATAGCCTTATATTTCGAATATTTCTGAATGATGTTTGACCTTTGATGCTGATGTTCACCGAAAGTATTAAAGAATTAATAGTTTGTGTGAAATATAAAATAACGATCAGTGCCTAATTCAATCGTTTCACAAAAAGGATTGCCACATATAAATTAATGTGTTTTCCTCAAAATTCCATAGTATCTTAAGCTTTGATCCCCTCAAACTTAGAGATCATTTTTTCGCAGAAATAAAAAACACGTGTCTTATAGTTTTACATAAAGATCATGTCCTGAAAATTTCAATAAAATCAACGGTGTCAAGCATCGAACCTCCCTGCCACGTAAAAAAATGGCTCTTTATTTCATAATAGCCTATGCTGCTGTTAAAACTTTGCCTGCTATCTTAAGTCTGTTGCTGTTAATCTTTTGACTGTGGGTTAAATTCTAATAATTTCAATTAAATTCCTTTTTCATTACTATATTATCCTACAATTATTCCCAATCTGTCACGGTTTTAAAAATAAAATTTAGATTTTTAATATTTTCTCTTATGAACTATACCAAAAACTAAAAAGATTCTACTGTTGAAAAACCCAGGAAGGGTATACCAAATCTTTGCTGAATATAGGATATCTTATGTAGATTTTGAGATTATTAATATTAGTGAAAGCTAACTTAATTTTTATCTAAAAATTATGCATGGCTTACGAATAGTATACAATGAATTAAATATTAGTAAACAGATTAGCTGAAAAAATTATCTGAAGGCTTACTTAGGACTTATATCAGTTATAAACAAAACAAAAAAAACTTGAGGCAGAACATATTAGAATTTAACTAGAAAAAAGAAGAGAAACAAATAATATAAAGAAAGTGTTGAATAAATCATTTGAGTGAGAAAAATTTTATCTGTAAGTATAGTTTCAATGAATGTAAATCAGGAAGTAAAATGTTTAGAAAAATCAGAGTGCAAAATGTATAGATAAACAAAACTGACGAAAAGAATCATTACAAAAAATTTCTGTAACAAAGGAAATCTTGCCGGAAAGAAAATAATATAAAAACTTTCTTGGTAATCAAAATACACTTCAAGTAACTGAACATATAGGTTGAGGAACTCAAAAAAAAAAAGTTTTTCTTTCACTGCACAATATATTGATAACTAGAATGAACAAAATGAGTTTAGAAAATTTATACACATTCGTAATTACCTTTAGGATGCATTTGAATGTCTTTATTCATTTTTTAAAAAAATACATATAATTTTTCGAGGAAAATGTTTAAAAAACACTAATAACCATTAAAACTGCTACGCCACGAAAGTAGCACGCCACACTCAATAATTTCACATGACGGATAGTGTAATATGCAAACGATTAGATGTTTTAGCACATTCATGAAATGCAAATGGCAATAGCAACACATATAATGCGTTAAATTAGAAAATTGTTAGTAATGTAGTTATACTCAAGAGGCATATAAACGTTATTTTTGCCAAAAGTAAAAGTTGCTACAATGCCTCTCGTAAGAAGAATATCAACCAACACGTGTCTGATTTTAATTAAAAGGGAAGATTAAGCAATGTTTTTGTGTTTTACTGTATCACAATAGAGAGGTTTTGTAACTCACGCACTTAATTTCTGCTCTCCGCAATTACCACAAAATAATCTCAATTTTCGACAAAACTTATTTCATACTTGCGGGAGCGCAATGATGCCATGTAAGTGTCTGATAACTTTTTGCTCCGCGTCGGTTAACACCACTTAAATGCTCACAATATAAAGAATCGATGGATTCATAATGGTGATACGGAATGGCTGGATTTCAGTAACCCCCTACCACGAAGATTCGAGAAGACAGATCTGCATGGCCACAAAGGATCACAAAGCCACATCATGAACCACGACTCGAAAAATAGACTTGTGTGATCATCAAGAAGTGTCTGTTCAAACAGCTTGACGACGTTTGCAGTAGAAGGACAACCCCGACCTTTGCTACCCTAAAGGAAGCGTAACAAACAAACAACCTGTACACTGGAATGGTTCCTCTTAAGGAATGGTTCCCGATTCTGTACTACGATGATTACGTCCGTGTTTATGTCCTATCACGGAAACAGCATTTTGTCAGATTTTATTCCACTTATTTATAATGTCCATGGAACCACTGATGACATCGGGCACCATTGAATACATGTCTCGATCACCATCGTTTGTATTGCTAAAATTTTGAATACCGACCTTTTCGCTTCAAACGTGTTAAAGCTCGTGGAAATGACTAATTTTCGAGGCCTCTCTGACACTATTGTTTCGGACAGACAATAAATAACCGCATTCATAACTCATATTAGTTCCTTGACGCCTAACATGTTCGTCGGGTAATTTAGCCAGCAAGGTCTTATGATTTTTCAACAACTGAAAACGTGGTTTCCGAGTTGATTGGCCAGCCATTATTCACCGATCACTACTATCAATGATCTACGGCGAATCTGTATTGAATGATATCCCCTGCCTGAGGCGAATCAATATTGGAAAATGCTAAACAATCTCTGTTTTCCACTCATTGCCTATGTAGATAAGTGCTATGCTGTCAGAAGTGACAACTTTCGATGCGGATTTTTCTTATTTCCAGTAAAGTTAAATCACTTTTTTTTTCAGCCATAATACATATGTCCAATAACTATCATGGTGTTATTTGCATTCCTTCTTGGTATAGCAATTTTATTAATATAGTAATCTATAATATCAAATCGGATTCAACGTAGATGTTTTAATGTACAGATATTTTAATGCGCAGATGCTTCAATGCACGGGTGACTTTATTTTTACATTGAAATCAAAATTATGCTTACAAATAACTTTTAAATTTTAAGTCAGAAAAATGATCCGGGTGAAAATTTGTATATTTCAGGTGAATTTTTTCCGTATCTGCCAGCATTGATAAAAGTCATGTTTTAAATTAAAGTTTAAAGAAAATATTAACACAATCAATTTCTTTTAAGATTACCTTCATATTGCATTAAAAATAGTACCTTTACAAAAATCGTGTGAAAGAGAAATATACGAAAACGAAAAGAAAAATAGCGCTTAAATTTAAAAAATCATGTTTATCTAGCATTACAAAAGTTCATACTGCATTTACCATCCTATTTTTAAGCAATTAAGGAATAAATATAAGCTTTATGTGAATCCAATTAACACTTTATGGGTTTTTTTTTTATTTTGCAAAATAATAGACTACAAGGAAAAAAATTTTAAAAATTCTAAACAATTTTTTTTTGTTACACGTTAGAAGATTAAGCCAATTAGTTGATGTGACTTAGACTCACACAAAAACAGTAATCACGTAATTCCTGCAGTATTTAATGATTTATTTAATACTAGGAGGCTTCGCCCCCAGCTCGCTTGCGCTCACCAACCCCCGGAACTGCATTCACAGTTCATTTCGGACTGCTTCGCAATCCAATGCTCGCTTTGCTCGCTCATTGGATACGTTCTTAACGTCTAGCTTTTGTATACTTTTTTGAATACTGAAGTTCCGAAAACTTTTCACTGTAGAAAATTCTAAACCTGTATATTTCAATATTAATTTGAAATTGCAATTGTTAATTTGGGCAAAACTTATAGAATTGAAGGAATTGTTACGTCAAGCGCTCAGGTATCATAATTTTGATTTATGTTGCTAAGTCAACTTTCAAAAATTCTATGGCTGGCAACAGCATTTTTATTTTTTAAGTTGTTTATTTTTATTTTTGCCGCAGCTGAATTGAACAACCTGATAATGCTCACTCTGGTTATTGTTTCCGTTTTTAAAAGCGCTATATGTTGAGCCACCTCAGTTAGATTTGGCATGTGACATTTTTAGATGCAATCATTGGTCGATTTTCTAACGTTGCCATTCGGGAAGTTGTAATGAGGCTTTTATTTGGTGCCGTGTAAGAGAAATATATATATAGATTATAAATAATTTTCCGAATATAATAAATAATTATTATAAATTTAATTTTCCTAATTATTTAATGATAACAAATTTATATTGCATATTTAATTTTATGATTCATTCATTTAATAAATATTCACTAAAAACATTCCATGATTCGAATAATTAAAAACAATTTTCAAAATTCCAATTAAGAGGTATAAATATAAAATACTTTATACAGAAAAATTTCATCAGGTTATTACTTGAAATATAAGGGCTGATATTTATAAATTATCTATCCAATATCACACAGATCTAACCATATTCAATAAATCCTTTATAAGCTCTCTTTTTCAATAACGTTATATTGAAAAAGAGAAATTAAAATAATTTCTAAAGGTACATTTAGCACTAATTTAAATCTTTTAGTTTGCTTTACTTTTTAATTTCGTAAATAGGGTATTTACTGAGTTTATACTGCTGTTACGTATCATTTCAAACTTCACGAAATATATTTTAAATTATCACAGTTTATAGACAAAATTTCAAAAATATAGAGTAAAAAGTTAATTTAATATATCCTTACTTTAGCAAAACCATCTTTAGAAGGAAGCTACTAAGCGTTTTTAAACTAAATATAGATAATGAATTCCAGCTATCGTAAAACGCAGTTTCATTTACAGATTTGAATAAAGAATTAGTTCAGCAATTCTTATCTTATATCCAAAAATAAAGTTCTAACTGCTTTAAACTAATTGACAGCTAAAATAAAACGATTTTAGTAATTTATGTATACATATAATCGCACAAAATTCATTAAAAATTATCAATCTAAGGAGCTCGAAGCTTATGAATATCATTTTTCATTTTAAATGTTCTCTAACGACTCTTTAAATATTTAATTAAACTAGGAAGGAGAAAAGGAGCTAGAAGCTACATCCTCCTCTTTAGAGTAATTTTTAGGATACAAAGGCAGCACAGCCGAAAACTTCTCGGTTCTAACGAGGCATTTAAAAATAAATTTTCTGTTTGCTTAACAGTTTGTCATATCTCTTAATCAAAACTCTCGCCAAGACGTATGAAAAATGGGGAATTTTAAAACACTTTTTTTTTTAATCTCTTCTCAGCTTCACATCCATTAATTACTGTTAAATCTTCTTCAATCTTTTAAAATGCAATCTGATACTTTATTTAAGTTAAAAGCAAATAAACGTTGAAAAGATTTTTAATCAAAAATTGTGAAGAAACATGTTCATTAAAATAAGCTTAGGAATTGTTAAAGGGAAAAACTAGGATCCGATTTAATTTCAATTAACTCGCGTAAGCAACAAGTTTGTCTGAGAAGTTATTTGTAGAAAATAAATTTCAAAATAAAGTATTCCAGCTTCGCCATTTTACATTTTTTAAACACGACGCTTATGTATCTGTATACGATCGAGGGAACTGAGCTAATTGAAATCGTGTATTTTAATTAAACTATTTCTTATTCATACTGACGCAAGATTATTTTCAATGATATTGAAAAATGCAAATAGAAATTTCTCTCTATATTTTGCAGTCTTAATTTTACATTTTGTTTAGCGACATAAAAAATATTAGACTTAGAAATTTAAAATTACGGAGGTATATTGAGAATTGTAAAGGGAGTCCGATGAAATAATAAAAATAAATCTTTAAAAATCAGTTCGAGAAAAATTTTAAATTTGTAGTAAAAAGGACTAGGTGTGTCTCTTAACAGACCGCAGGAAGACTACTACAGATTTGAAATTTTACAGGCTGAAAGAACCATTTTTATTTTCTAAGTAAACGCGAGTATTTTTCAAAATTCCAATTTGTGTGAAAGTTATAGCAAATATAAGTGCTTTTTTCGGGAATATTTTCTTAGTTCTTTTTTTTTTTTTTTTTTGCTTTTAAATATTATCTATTTATCCATTTTTGTCAAAAAATTTTCTCCGATGATGCCCTTCTCTTGATGCTCTGGAATCTTATTCCATTCAAATATAGGCCAATTCTCAAGTCATAAATTATACATCACTAGTTTTCCATAGTGCTTGGAAATGTATCTTGCCTTAATATGCCTCTCTGAGTTACCGCATTTTTTCTAATTTTGTTTTCAACCTTTATTTACCCTTTTTTCCTTTAGAACTTTAATTTTTATGTTTAAAATCAGTTTTGTTTTCCTTATTTACCAATATTGATGCCCATCTTTGAGAGTTCGAAAGATGTCGATTTTTTTCACCTTTATAATTTTTGAAGAAAATGAATTTTTTACAAAAATATAAGACTTTGCTTACATTTCCTTACATTGAATTTGAATATGATTATCTACTTGATCAATCGTTTCATGACTTTTCACTTTTAGAGCAAAATATTTCAAATACTAAAAAAGACTAACTCGAAAGAATTCAGAATGTGCATGCATTCAATATTTAAATTATCTTCAGAAAATTCTAATAAAGGCTAACTCTGTGGAATTTAGAATATGAAGGGATATTTAACTTTTATTTGACTTCGAGAAATTGAACATTTTTATTTTCGATCTTCATGAATCATCTATAGTTCAGGGTGGGCCAATGCCTTCTGAGTCAAACGTTTCCAGCCATTCCTACTAATAGACAAACTTTTCCAATTTTTAGTCTTGAAGAAAAAACAGTATCTTCCACTACATCTATCCATCTAAATTTAGGTCTTCTCGGGTAAATTAGCTAAGATGAAAAATTTTCCTTTTTAAAATATCACAGTCGTTCATATATATGACATGCCCAAACCTGTTGAAATGACTTATTTTTACATAACAAAACTTCAACCACTTTGAGCATTTGGTATGATTCGGTAATTCCGTCTTTTACGCCGGATTTTGATTTATTATAAGCTTTTTAAAAAAACAATTTTAAAAAAGTAATCTAAAATATTGAGTGTTTTTTTTTTTAAAATTAATGCTACTAGTAAAGAAGAAGCTAAAGTACAAAAATAATTTGATTATAATAATTTAATAGCTGACAATATTAAAGCATTATGTTGAGCATTTGGTATGATTCGGTAATTCCGTCTTTTACGCCGGATTTTGATTTATTATAAGCTTTTTAAAAAAACAATTTTAAAAAAGTAATCTAAAATATTGAGTGTTTTTTTTTTTAAATTAATGCTACTAGTAAAGAAGAAGCTAAAGTACAAAAATAATTTGATTATAATAATTTAATAGCTGACAATATTAAAGCATTATGTTTTCAGTTAATTTCAAAAACTTTAAACATTTTTTTTGTAAATTTTACTTTTTTTTAATGTGGCGTGAAAGAATTATAAACATGTTTTGTATACACATTAAATTATACATTAGCACAAAAAAAAATCAAAGAAATGCACTCAAATGCTTAAAATATCCACAGTGAGCACAAATCATAGAAAATAAAACTGTACATAACTAAAATTATTTTTAGAATAAACACTTACTATAATAAATATGAAATCTTTTATCGCCACCCGATACTCAGTTTAAGAGAAGATAATTATTGTTATTCCAAAGAAATTCACATATTCTGTCAGACCCTTACTACAACTCTCTTCCAAAAAAAAAAAAAACAAAAAAAAAAAAAAAAACGTGTATTTCTTAATTTGCTGCTTAACCATCAATTGCGGAATTAAAAATAAAAAAAACTCGATCTAACGCAGTAAACCACAAGGTGTATAGAATATTAACTAATCATACATTAAATATGATAATAAAAATCTCAATTAACTGAATGCTATTTGGCACGCATTCAACATTAACTATCACAATCGAATAAAATTAAACAAAAAAAAATAACATAATTAACTGAAAATCAGATAATATCTAAAAAGAACTTGTATTTGAGAAAATGCTTCTTAATAATGTTATATCCATTTCTTAATTCCATACGATAATTAAAAATAAAAAATTAACATGATTACGTAATTACAGAGTAGTAGCTACATTTTTTTTGTTACTATAATTCTAGATGTTATTGAATAATTGTTTGCTGCAAGATCAATTTTCAGGAGAAAAAAAATGTTTCAGAAAAAAATTAAAAATCGAATTCTACAAAAAATTAACTTTTTATTTGACTCCCCATACCAGAAGAACGAGCATATAGTTTTTAAAAAATTTAAGAATAAAATAAAATGCCAAACAAATAAAAAAATACAAAGATTTATTTTAATAATATTTTGATTTTGTCTTTGTCCAAGCTTTAAAACAATGTACCGTCATGTGGGGCTACTTTGTGCAGGATTTCGCAGTTTTTGAACTTTGACATGTAAAACAACTATGTTAATTCAAACTTTAGTAAACTTTATCGATATTATATTCATAACTGGACTCAGACGAGTGAATTTGATCAATATTGGCATTATTTGTATGTAATATTTACAAATAATAAGTCAAAACATACCTTGCTCAAAGTAGCCCCCAAGTGGGGCTACTTTATGCAGCGATAGGAATTCAGTTCAATAATCATGTTTTTGTAAAATATTGATATAAAATTGTTAAAAAAGTTAATTGTTGACATTTTTAATAACAAAAGCATCAAGATATGTAAAGATATTAGTTTGAAAATAATTTTCAGCGTTAAAAAACCATTTTTTATAAAGAATTTGTTTCTTAAAAAGAATGTTTATTTCAAAACATTTGAGTTTAAACAAAAGGAAACCATATGCATTTTTGAACATTGAAATAGATGGAATTTCCAAAATAATAATTATTACATATTCATTAACATTTATAATATTGATAAATTCAAAAGTTGCAAAGGTACACCCCATTCGGCCGGAAGTGCACAATACTTTGACAGAACTTGCTCTTCAGTTTCTGTCAAAATCACCTGATGTCCTATAAAATATATTTTTATGTGTTAAATCGTTTGATTAATTCATTAGAAAAATCTTTGTTGAAGAAAAATAATAGTTTACCAGCACGTTTTACGTGTTTCTTGTGAATTTTATTAGAGATAGTGTTTCTGTGTATTTTGTACTTCCGAGAAGCTTCTGCAATTGACATCCCACTAGCAACTGCTTGCAAACATTGTTGTAGTTTTTCTAAAGTGTAATCACGGTAGTTTCTAGTTCCAGGTATTTTTTTATAACGTCTGACCATTTTTCTGTCGAAAAAAAAACGAATGAAACTTTGCACAAAGTAGCCCCACAGTGCACTTTTTTCATTTTCAGTTTATTTGTTATTAATTTTCAAATTTTTTTTAACGCTAACATGATATAATTGTTTATTAATATATAAATAAAACATTTTGCACTTACGACAATTGTTTTATCAACGTCTTTGCATTTCACAGCTAAAGTTTCCACACACACTTTTCGACGTCCGACGTTCTCGGAAAGTTGTTGACATTGGATAAACAAAACACACTCTGAGATTATTTTAAAATTCGAAAAAAATTTTTGTAATAATAGAGGAGACATCTATCTTCAAATTCCACACATTTTTAACGTGAAAAAAACATAATACTGAATATCAGCACTTGAAAAGTGCCAAATTCGAATTTGCACAAAGTAGCCCCACATGACGGTATAATTCTTGAAAAAATGTTTCGATTGAGAAGCGTATTAACAATTTCTAGAGCGGCAATTTGACTCAGAAACTATGTTACTGGCTATTATTTTGTAATTGAATGTGAAAGTAAAGTAAAACATTCTAAATAAACATCCTGAATAAATAAGTTTTGTTTGCACTTGAATGAAATGAAATTACACTTTGAAATATTATATATCGCCCTGGGTTTCATAAAAAGACATGCACTCATGGCTGCAAAAACTAGCACACATTGTCAGAATAAGACGAAATTTTTCGTACGTACAACATTGATATAAAAATAGGTAATTAAAAAATATCAAATCAAAATGATCATTTATTAAAAGGAAAAAATACAAGTGGAAGGCGGTTTTATTACTATAGTTTTGGGTTACTATGCTGGATGCGATACGGTAGAGTATTAAAACATACAAGTCCCTTATTATATAATGTGACATCTCGTTCTACAGTTATTGTAAAAAAAAAAATTGAACAAAAATACTTAATCGACTTAACAAGGAGACTGCCCAACTTGCCGGTTCCATTCTCCTACGGTACATCGTAAGCAGTATTGATACTCACTCACCGTTACCTCCGTTTGAAGTATCTCCGTTACCTATGTTTGCTCTCGACGGGATTGGACTGACACCAAAATGAACTAAGTCGTCTTTAGAAGATTAGAATTCAGATTTAATTTCGGCAGTAATGACCATAGTGTACGAGAGTGGACTCCCTTAGTTGAACGCCTTAACACTTTCATCGCGGCAATGACGCGCCTTTGTCCCACTCTTTGCGCATAGAGTTCCCCCGAAGAGCTATAACTGAAACAAAACGCAAATTCCTTTCAAACTTATTTATTTTACTTTACAAAATAATAATCAATATCCACATTCACTAATACAATAATAGAGCATAGCGAATATTCCTGGAAGACGAGTTATCTCGTTCGTCGCGATGAAAGAGTTAAACTTGCCAAAGCTTTACAACAGCACATCATTACCTACACCTAGTATTGGTCTTCTGGTATAAAGTGTCATCGCATACGTCGATACATCTCTCCTAATATTGATCCCCGGCGCCACGGCACCCTAGCCATCCGCCCGTGGCATTATCATTCAACCACGTGTATTGACAGTCATTTAGGGCTTCGGAGAGCCACTTTTCACCAAGCAATGTTCCCACACAGTAAGGGTGTCCCAAGAATGAATCCGTCTCATTACCGCTCTTTAATGGCCTGCTAGATCCCCAGACTCGTCAACTAACAGGCATATCTGGGATCACTAGGAATGACAAGTTAGACAGCCGTCTTCATTAGTCGATTTAGAGGTGGTTTTGCAGCATTTGTAGAACCAATGGAACTGTACCATTGAAACCTTGAAACCAATAGAACTATAGTAGATATCAGCTCTATATAGTAGATAAGAGACAATGCTCGACCGTATCGCATCCAGCATTTGAGATAGAGGTGGACCAGGAGGGCACTAAATTCTCAATTTATTTGCAATTTTTCTCTGCAATAAATTATTTTGCTTTAATTTTTTAACCACTTACTAATATCAACGTTGTACTTACATCTAAAAAATGTCATTTCATTCTGACAACTTTTTAGGTATGCTAATTTTTACGGCAATGGTTTTAGATAATGCAAGTGAATTGATAAATTAACTTGTCACCGATTAATAATGTGTTAAAAATACATATTTGATTAATTATAGAGAAAAGTTCCATACATAAGTGGAAATGTCCAATCATGACTTAGAAGTTGGTCCTGAACACGAAAGTTTTTACCTAGTAATAAAAGTAAGAAAGGATTTTTCTTCAACAACTTGTACGAAAAATGTGGAACAAACATCTTTTCACAGACAATCTTTTCATTTTGTATTTATAGGCACCCTACGAAATAAACTTCACTCTATTTATTTGTTAATATAACTAAATCCAATCAATATTATTTATTTTCTGAAGCTATACAATTACTCTTATAGCCCCTGATTATAAATTTTATGCATGTTGCCGACATAATATTACCGAAGTATAGTAACAAAACATAATATTATAAAAATAAATTGACGTAATATTACTAAAATTCAACTTAAGTACACTGCGACACATATAATTAATGCAATAACTTAAGACTTAATATATATATAAACAAGAAAAGAATAATTTTGATTGCATATCATGAAACATTCACTAAAAGTAATCTAAAATCTTAAAAAAAATTATCGGTTTCTCTAACTAGCATGTAAATTCTAAAATATATATCTACTTAATTTGTTACAGAAGTTAAGGTTACGAACATTAAAATGGTATAAGTATTTTACCGTGCAATTGAAAAAACAAAGCAAGTGCTTCACAAAGTTCTACAAAAATTCTAAATAAGTAAAAATCTCAATTTTAAATTTTTGCAGCTTACGTTGATTCTTTGGTTGCACTGTAATATTTTTTTGTTAACTTATAAATCGTTTAATTTTATATTCGATCATTAAAAGCTATATTCAAAACTGCAAACGATAATAATTACAAAAAAATAAATTTCTTTAAAAATCGGTATGAAGTAATAATCTTAAAACTACAATTAACTTTGATATTTCAATATTTTTAATATTATTATATTTTTCATTTTTAAACAAAATTTTCGCAACCAAAATTCGGGACATTAATATCAATGTATCAACTGTAAATATCGATTTAAAAATATATCATCATTTTTAGCATGGCAGCAAAAGAAGGTTTCTATTTAATTAAATTACACAGAATAATTAAAGGTACGTCAAACCTAATTTTAAATGTTATAAAAGTAGTAAAATTCATTATTTTTTTAAATTCTACATTTTGCAATTAAATATTTGTCTGTGACTTGCAGAATGAGTTGATTAATTTTTAATTCTCATTTTGTTTGTTGAATTCTCTACCAAATGTCGGAAATATATAATATTTTTCCCAAAGGACAGCATTAGCTTACTAATATCAGCCACGTGCCACACACACACTCTTTTCTCCTGAACACATTATGAATAAAAGTACATGGCAAAAGTGTCATTTAGAAAACATTTTTAATAATTGTACCTTTGTAGCTTCAAGAAAGTTTTTAAAAAAAAAGTTATTAAATTTTCGAAATTTAAGCTGCAAAAAATGAAATCTGGCCTACAATATATAAATACCGGTAAAACAACGAGTTGAGACAATAACTGTTAATATACAGTCCCTGGCTAAATTATTAGACTCACTACAAGATTCTATGTATAATCTTAATTATCATGTGATAGTGTTCAGTTTTATTGCTTTTACGCGATTGAAACTGTTTTGCACTTATTTGCGTTGGGTATCAATAGGTTAAATTAGACAACATATAATATAAATTCGACGATTGGATGAATTAGACGATATAATAATATAAATAAATATAGAATATTTATTATATCTGGTATTATATTAGAATAATTAGACCAAATTATTAGGCGAACTGTAGTTTTTTAATAATCGCATGTTTTGCACGAGTTTATGTGCAATACTTTTATATTTAAACATACATGTAATTGGTTTTTATTCAGGAGATTTTTTATATATTTCCTATTTGTATTTGGGTGATTCTCAGGAAATATGACAATTCGGACCAAAAAATTTCTTCAAATTTAAAGTCGTCAAAATAATCTAATTTTTTTTCGTATACTGCTTTAGTTACACTTATTAATATCTTACAGACACTGTGTAGTTTATTGACATTTGCTCGGGAAAAAAAATAATATTGAAATTCACCAAATCTTGAATATCAGGAAAATGACATATTAGCTTAGAAGTTTAAACGACAGTCATTTTAAGTTAAAAATAAGTAACTCAACTAAAGCCTTTATGTTAGATGGACCATAAGATGCTTAAATTAATTCTTTTTTTCCACTGTAGAAGGAATCAAAGAATTTTTTGTTGCTGATATGTACAGAATAAAATTGTGGATAATAATCAATCATTAAATAAATAAATAACTTTGATTACATCCAAGCATATTACAATCATACATAAACTTGGCATTAGGTTAATATTTGCTTTCCTTCCTTACAGTATTAGCAGTTTGGCATTCATAAGCCAGGAAAATGACAGCCAGGATAATGACTAATTCGCCATTTCATAGCATATAACTTTACTTTAATTAAATATTTTGGCCTAAGACGTTTATATTCTGTAGAAAACAACAGGATTTCTTAAAATAACTCAGATAAATCTATGTAGTTTATGTTATAAATGGTTTCAAGAAGCCAGGAAAATGACAACACAAAAACCTACTCACCATGAAAAATTTTTTAAAATAGATTTTGAACCAGAAAATTGGTTCTTTATTCATGCAACAAGACATGTTCATATAGGATGGGTATCTAATCAATCTATTAACATTTGATATTTATTGCTGGCTCTATCTATTTTGGTTATAAACCCATAAATAAAAGTGGCCAGGAAAATGACAGATTTTCTTGGGACAAAAAAATTATTGACAGAAAAAATTATTTTAAACGAAGTTTTTGTAAATAATGCCCTCTGCGTATATTCTAGAAATGCTTACACCGGTTGAAATAAGAAAAAAAAATTCAGATATTGAAAAATTTGTAGGAAGTTTTGAAGCTAGTTATTATAGGAAATATTGTTTGGGACATGCCAGGAAAATGACATTTTGAAGTTCGATTAAATTTTTTAACTATACAAAACAGTAAATGCTAGTGCAAAGTTATTTTAAAATGCTAAGAGCAATGCTATTTATTAATTTTTTTTTAAAAAAAAAAAGTTCTTTTAGTATTATAGTATTAGATCTTGGATCAAGGGACAGTGAATTGTCATATTTCGTGAGAATCACCCATTTATTTTTAACGTATTGCATTACAATGTTAATCTCAAAACAAGTGTAAGCCGCTTTCAACAGCGAAAAAACAATAATGCTGTACAGTATCACCTGATAATTAAGATTTTACATAAAATCTTATGGCGCGTCTAATAATTTGGCCAGGGACCGTATATAACTGTAAATTAAAGTGTACTTACTCTATTTTGCTTTTCCATCGCATCCAATAACGCCCATTGTTTAACCATGCCATAGAGAAAATACATGATTTAAACATTCCTTGCACACACTCAATTCAACCTAATACATTATGATTCCTTTTCACCGATTTGTTCGCCAAACACACATAATATGTATTTGATGAGGCATTTTCAATAATTCACGTAAAGGTTAAAGCCACAAAAACACGGGTATAAATTCATCATTGAGAAAACATCAACTAGATAACACACATTTAAACACTTCATATATTTATAATATTTTTTGTTAGTAAACTTGGTATTTTTCATGAATTAAGATGCATGAAATATTTTTCCCGGCTTCACATATCGGTTCGATTGTTTTGATTTAATTTAAATGGTTATACAGTTAATAATTTTTCACAGTATCGGAAATCTAAATAACACAAGCTTCGTAACGCAAACTTTTCTTTTGAAAATGTTCATCACTGTAGTATTTTTTGTGTAGAAATATTTTCCAAAAATAAAGTAAATAATTTTATAATTTATTTTATTAAGTTTGTGGTTTTATTCTTTTCCTATAAAACTGGATAAATATTTGCATTTTCGCGATGAAAAGCGAACACGTTTTAACCAGTTTTCCTAAAAAGTTTCAGAACCACTCACAGAGAAGTTTTAGAGAACAACTGGATGAGGAATTATGCCTTCTCCCACGGAACTAAAGGACCGCTAGATGGCGCTAAGAAATCATTTGATTCCACGTCAGCAATCCGTTTTCCATTCCGCGTGTTTCGTCCGCGGTTTAACAATAATATTCTGTAACAATAATCCAAAGTAACAATATTGTATTTAACAATAATCCAAAGTTATTCCAAGCAAAAAATAAATTTTAGTAAATATTTACTATTTATTTAGAATAGTTTTAAAAAAATTTGAATTATAAGTTATACAATTTTTTACGTCATTTTAAATGTATGTAATTTATATGACAAAATAGAAAATTTGAGCGGAAATTGGTTGAATAGATCTTGTTAAATTGAATTTTAAACACTTCAAATACATAAAATTCACTTTCTCAGGAACTACTCAATCGATTTCGCGCAGTATTTTGACTTGTAAAATGACGTAAAAAGTTATATACCTTGTAATTCAAAACAATTTTCGATTGATAACAAATGAAACAATAAAAAAATAAAATAATAAAAAATAATATATATTTACCAAAATTTAATTTTTGCATGTCTTGGGATAAACAAATTTTATAATTGTGTGCAAAACCAAACTATGGGGATCATATTTCACAGATTGCGGCTACCCCCTATATCTTAGGGGTCACAAATTCGAATCCGTCAAAGAAAATGTGTGTTTTTTCAAAGAAAGCACGTTCTTGTGTTTGAATTTGTAACTTAAAATATCGTCTGTGTTAATTAATTAACATATTTCAGGTCACCCCCTCGAACCATTAAGATGAAATCCTAAAACGTGAAGATCCGATCATTAGATTTAAAAGTTATTCAAGGTGGTTCATTTTTTTGAAGCACTGTACAAAGGATTAACTACGATTGTGGCTACTTAACACGCAGTAAATACCATGGAATTGAATTAAAAGCGAAATAGTTTTTATTTAGACCATTTGAAGAAAAGAAATTTAATAATGGAAAAAACTGTTTTTTATCCACTGTTAGAAATAGTATTAGAAAAAAATATTTCGTACAAAGTTAATTACAAGGGTAATTTACAGAAAAAAATTGCGTAAAACAACAAGAGTATGATTTATATCGTAGTGCATCAAATTCAGTATTATTTACATCTTTGTATTTGTTTGTTTTGCAAATTCCAGCAACTCAATTACGTTAAACTTATATCGTCTTTCCCAGATAACACAAAGGGTTTCAGACAATGCACAATGCAAACGATCCTTGTCTCCAGATAAACGTAATTGTGACACACCCTTTCATACTAGTATGGATTACAAATTGAAATTTAATAGAATGAAGTTCCGGGAAATATTGACTTAGTAAACTTAATTTTAAATAACCGTTATCGTAAAACGATATTAGCTTCGCACAATGTCAGGAGGACATTGCTTATAAATTAATTAAGAAATTGATGAAGAAATAATGAATAACATTTATCAAAGAATAGGATACATAAGACATGTACATTGGCAGCAGGTGTTTATTGACTGATAATCTTGGAACATCAAGACTACTGGACACATGCTGACTTGTTAAACGAGTATAACATAGTTAAATGGCTGATGGAATACATAATAACGAATGTGATTTTTTTTTTTTTCAAAAAATCTTCGATCTTGGATTGGAAAATCTTTCAGTTGAAGTAGCAGTTGTTATTGACTGATAATCTTGGAACATCAAGACTGCTGGACACATGCTGACTTGTTAAACGAGTATAACATAGTTAAATGGCTGATGGAATACATAATAACGAATGTGATTTTTTTTTTTTATCAAAAAATCTTCGATCTTGGATTGGAAAATTTTTCAGTTGAAGTAGCAGTTGATATAAGCCGTTGATATAAGCTATTAAGTTATTAGGTAATCGTTCTATTTGCCCTTTCTCACTTACAATAGCTTTATTTAAGACAATTTTTATAAATTCTCCATTTTTTTAGCAATATAATGAAAAAACAATGTAAGCAAATTAAGAAAAAATGTAAAGATATTTTTTTATGATATAACATAAAAACCCTTCACTACAAAGGCTTGTTTATTTTTTATTCAAAAAGTAATTGAAAAAAGTAGAAAATAAAAATAAAAATTTGAAAAAATTAGTTTAAATTATATTTCCAGAGTTTAAAAAATAAAGAAGAAATCTCCCTGTCAGGCAGGAATTTTACACAGGTTAAAACGTTTTTAGATGTTTTACAGTTTTTTTAAATGTTGAAACTAATAAAATCTGCATAAAATATTTTTTCGAGTTTAAAAATATGGAGGAAAGCCTTCTGCCACGGGGAAAGTTTTATAAAAGACATTAAAGATTAAAAAGAGTTTTTCTTCAACTTTAAATGGAGCATAAACAAAACTTTGATTAAAAATAGCATTAAACGCATACGCTAAACACCGATCACAAAATTCATGCAAAAATAAGACCAAACTGCAGATTATAAATTTCATAAAAAAAATGATTCTTTTACATGTGTTGTTATTTAAAAAATTAGTCAATTTAGATACACTTTTATAACTCATAAAAATTATATTTTCTATTCATAATTATTTAAAAGTGTAATTTATTACGCCGAATTGTTTTGTTTTTTCTTAATTTGTTAGTTCAACTATAAATACCGCAAAAAAATGTCTCTGAATGTGTTGTAACAAAAAATGTAATTTTTTAAAATAAAGTTATACAACAATGTTCGCTACCACCTAAAGATAATCTCATAGAAATACACTCTGTTATATATACTCCACATACATAACTACATTATCAAGAGTGAATCTGTTTTGAACAAACAATAAATGTAGGGAAACTGATTGATTAAAAATTAAACCAAATTTGGACACATTTGGACATGGTTCAGAAAAATATACAATTTAACATGCAACTAATGCAAAATTTACTTTTAACTGCAACATAAAAAATTTGCACTCTTCCAAGATGTAAATTTCATCCAAGTTCAAAGCTAATCCATGTCCAGGTCTAATGTTAAGCCATGATATTAGTACTTTAAACCATAATATTGAACAAAGTTGCTACAACCTTGTTTTAAATCGAACCACATTTCAAATTGAACAATACTATTGCTAAATGAAGTTCAAGAATCACGATAATATGGTTCAATTCGTCTCCCAATGATGTGCTCTGGATTCGAATTTCAACGTTGACTTGTTGATACGAATTCTTCTCCCAGCTCGCACTGACCACAGTCCTGACGTAAAATATCCTCAGTGGTAGATAAATCATTGGTCAGAATCCCCTTGTCGTTGGGCTTACCGTGGGAGATTTCCGGGAATGATCCAGGAGTGCTTCAGGAAGGCTAGTTTGTCTCAATGCTTGACCCAAGAGTTCCCTTGTCTTCTGGCTTGGGTTCAAAATTACAAGGCTAAGTAAGGAGTTAAACATTGGTAGTTGTAAACTAAGGATTAGGCCGGCTATTCAATGTCATATAAATAAACCTTTTAAAAGTTGCAGCTTGAATGATTTAAGTCAATGAATCTAAAAAATCATAATAGCGTAGAAGTAATGGTAATGAATTTTGTCTGAAGAAAAAAAAATTCAAATAATAACAACCATCAAGATATCAACAGATAAACAAAAAATCAAATGAATAATAAAACTAACTAAAACATTTAAAAATAACGTAGTACAAATGAGTCTCTCTACTAATTAATGTTCTCCATATCAAACGTAATACACATAAATTAAATATCTAACGAAATTATTGAGAAAAAAAAAGTAGTTTAATGATTATAATAAATTCAAAGAACATATAAATCCTCTTTTACCGAATACTCTCTTAACTTCCAGACATGTTTAAGAATATCAAGGGTAAACAAAAAATTCTGGCTGTAGCACTAATAAATCTGGAAGAAATCTTTCTGTAAAGCGACTCTTTATCGCTCTAATCCGAAATCCTTAAGTAACAGGAGGCAACTATCTATCGCACACTGTCCAGCCTTTTACACTGAGCCAAGAATTTAGGGAAGCCATTAACGCGAAAAATCGAGTTTGACGTCCATCTGAGCGTCCATCCTTACCATTGATGGACAATCCTTTTTCCCATTGGATCAAAGATTCTAGAGAATAAGAAGAAACGCTTCTTTTTCTCTCCTCTCTTTTTCTTTTTTCCTTTATTCCAACAAAGTTTGGGAAACAGAAAGAGAGGAGATTTAAGCGAAAGAAATTGTTGTCGACGCTGCGGTTAGAGAGTTTCTATCAGCGATTTTTCCCCTCCATAGGTAAATGGAGCTTATCATTGGCATAAATGCAGCATGGATAAAAAAGTTAAAAATTTCAAAAGAGCTTTGTTTTCAGACTGAAAGTGACATGAATTTATTTATCTCTAGAATCGCATTATTTTGAACTTTTGAGAATAAAATTTGTATCTATACACGCAAAAAAATAAAGGTTAATTAATATACTGAATAGGTTTTAATTTACGCCTAATCCGGTGTACTTTACATTATTCCAAACGAAGGATTTTTATTTGGATGAATAATTCATAACAAATAAATAAAACTTGTAAAACAATGAGGAAATCTAATTATTGCTCGAATAGAAATCTTTTTAGACCAAAATTACTGGAAAAAGTAAAAGTAAATATACATCAAATAATTATCCATTGTTAGTTAAAACAATTAAAGTTTTAAGTTCGTACTTTTATTTGGCAAATTAGGTATTTTAATTTAACAAATAGAAGTATATTCAGCTTTTTAGTAATTTCCTAATGTGTATCTTTTAGCCATTAGCATAACTAATAAGTTTTACGTATTTTGAGAATATTTTCTAACTTTTTATTAAAAAAATGAATTGAATAATAAATATAGAGATACAAATAAAGAAATATAGAGAAAGTATCGTTTTTAGGTACGTTTTTATAAATGAAGCATTTCTGGATTCGTTTTCTGATTTAATTTTTTTTTTTTTTTTTAGTTTTTATATAAAATCCAATAAGTTTAGAAACTTCAATAAGTTGTTATATATATGCAGTTTGTAAGTTGTGAATAACTTAGAAGTTTATCTTACAATACTTTTTAATGGAATTAAGCATGGAGTTTTCTGATATTTTTACCGGAAATACCAAAATAATTAAAACTTTTCAAGCATTTTTAGTTATCGTCAGCAAAAAGCGTCAAATCATCATAAATATGAGATAAGTATCAAACAGAGCAAAATTTATGTACATATTACAGATCAGTATGAAGATTTCAGCCATTGAACATATAAATATAAAAAAGTTTAAGAAACTTTTCTCTTTGGTCACTAAAACATATCGCTATTCAATTTCTTTGCAATCATAATTTAATATTTCTGAAACGTTTCAAAATTGTCCAAAATTTATTTTAAAGTCCAAGTACAAGAAATAGGAGAGAGGAGGCTAGTGTTGACATGGGGTTAGAGTGGAAATCTTTAATAAATTTTATTTTTATTTATAGATCAATAGATCGAATTTCCTCGATATGATATCATATATTGACAACACCAATGTATTAGGGGGACCGGAAAAAAATGGTTTTTTGACAAATTTTCAACAAAAAAAAATTTAAAAGGAAATATTTTCAAAATATCCCACAAATGTTTTAAATATTTTAAAGCACACAAAAAATATTTCATAAATATCCCCGAAATATTTTAAAGATAACATAAAACAAAATGTTTCAACTTTAACAAGCTGGAAATATTAAAATATTATACTGTTGAAAAAAACGAAACCTTTTTAAAAATATTTCTGAGACTATATATATATATGGCGTTTTCAGCGAGATTTTTTTAAAGCAGCTTAAGCATATTTGCAACGCTTTGTAACAGTGTGCATTTACATTCTCTTATTCTGTACATTTGATTTTTGAAGACTATTTATTAGAAAAAGTATATTGTTAATTTGAAACAAATCAATTATAAAAAATATTAACTTACAATAATCTTGAATAAAAAAAATGAAATAAAGCTACGCAAAAATTATCATACGAAGTATTTTATACCATTATTTATTATAAATCCTTTTTAATAATCTCTTTTTGATCATATATCCAAAGTAAATGTAACCAGATTTACTTCAGATAATCAAAATATTACAAGAGATAATAGAGATAATTATAGAGATAATAGAGTTTTTGATAGCGTTTTTTCATTGTCAAACGCTGAAAATAGATGGATTTTTGATAATCATAAAAATATTATACTTTATTTGATCATTCAATAAATGTTTTTTGGTTAAGAAGGTACATAGGTATTTTAATTTAAAATTCACTTGCACTATTTCACCAAATAGTAGTACTTCATCGTTTTTTTTTTTAATAAAACATTTGTATAAAACATTTGTATAAAACATTGGTATAAAACGTTTGTATAAAACATCATCTAATTCAGAATCGTTAACTGATTTTATTGAAGTATGTTCCTTTATAAGGTTTTTTTCTTAATTCCATTCACACTACAATATTATTATTATTTTTTAGCGCAAATAACAAAACACGTTTTCTTTCAGCAGAAATAAAATCCATAATGGTCAAACTAAACTATACTTTAGTTATAATGAAGAGAGATGCAAGAACAAAAAAAAAATTTTTGTTTAGTAAAACCATATCAACCAACTAAATAAACGTTTAGTTGCTACTTATATAAGATAATTCCTTCTATGTGAAGCTTGTGATACAAAAGTGCTTTCTTTTACTTTGAACGCCTCTTGTATTATGGTAACATATCATTGAAATTGGAAACGAAAACTAAGTGTCCAAAAAAAAAAAAAAAAAATCTGATTAAAGCCGTACAAATAATTGTAGTTCTATGGCTTATCAACAAAGAACAGAAATTAAACTTAAATCAGACATTTTTTATATTCATTAAATTAAAAATTAACAACATTAATTATTTACTTTTCATCTCGTTAACTTAAATTCCTTTAAAAAAAAGTTTAAAACTGTAAACCGATACTGATAAACCACCTCTTTTCAAACTCTTTACGAACGTAATTTTCACAAAGATTAAGAAATCACCGATAAGATGAAATAAAAAGAAAATAGTAACGTAGAATATTAAGCAAAGATCTAAAAAAAAAGAGAGAAAAGTCTTTTCTTTTCCGATAAGGAAAGGCCCTCGAACAGGAAATATATTAAATATTACTTTAGTGAGAAAGTCAAATGATAAAAAGAGGATCTGACTGGGCAATTTGTCTTTAGGAATTTTATAACAAAAAAAATAAATCATATTGAGTCTAAGTAATGGAGGAATATCACGACTATACTTTAGTCATGCCATATTTGGTCGATCCAATTTTTCATTTGGCGATAAAATACTTTCTATGGTCAAAAAGACATATTTTCGTAATCAAAATGTAAGTAAAAATTGGGCAAGAAGAATATGCACGATTTGTTAAAGATAATGGCTTTCCAAAGGATTTCTGATTCATGAAAATAGTATGATAAAAAACTTGATTTCGAAATAGAAGTGCCCGATTTTATTGCATATCTATCAGTAGTAACTTTAAACTATTTTAAAAACTTCTAGAAAATATTTTTTTTTTAACTTTATGAAAAGTGAATAGTTTAAAAGTCTTTCGTGAACATTTAAAATCAAACTAATGGGCAAGAGGATAAAGCAGAAAACTTAAAGTAAAACAAAAGTCGCTAGTTTGATATCTGGCATGGAGAGTTAAGTATTAAGAGAAACCTTGGCAAAGAGTTAAAGTTAATCACAATATTATTTTAAAAAAAAATAGGTATAAAGAGCCATTTAAGGGATCTTCATTGAAGCAACGTGATTCGTTGACTTCGAAAAGAATACTATAAGTTCGCTTATTTGTTTTGGATATCTCTCAATAAACTACAAACTTATTTACTGCAGAGTTTTCGGCACAACAATAAATATTTTAATCCTTTACTTATATATTAATATGTAATTAAATCTTTTATGCTTTCATTTGAATCTTCTTTTTGAAACTAAATTGAATATAAAGCAATGCAATTTGACTTCTTACCAAACTGCTTAGGGTAACAAATTATTCATGCCTGGATATTTAGCTAAACAACATGATAACATACTTATAATATTTTTGCACTTGAAATCCATACATTAACAACTTTTACTACTTTACAGCTTATCTACTTTTTATACAAATATAAAATTATTTTCCCTATAAGGAGCTTAAAGTCAATATAAGTTTCAGGACTCTGATTTAAGTCATAGAAACAATATTTCATAAATATAGATTAAATATTAAAAAGAAAGCACATAAAGTTACATTTTATGTTATGTTATAACACATAAAATTTTTGTGTTATTAATGAGTAAAATAAATTAATCTTTATTAGAAAAATTGTAATATATCTATAATTGTTATTTGTTTGTTTTAATATTTAATAAAATATCATGAGTATTGGGGCACTTGCACTTCAAGAAGAAGACGACAGGTATCCACATTAGTGATTTATGACGTCAGCACCAGCTAATCGTTTATAGGCGAAATGGTGTGTTAAAGTTGAGCTAAGTTTCTAAACATAAAATAAAATATTAATTAACTTGAAGTTAATTTAAATACAGCGCCGTATCGCACATCGAATTCGTTGAAATATAATTCTTTCTCGTCTACGTCTTTTACTTATGTTTATTATTTGTTTTCGTATTTTATTGTAACCGTGATGTATTTTTGTTTTGTGTACCTGGCAACTTCGATGCATAACTAGTTTGTTTATGTTCTACACGACTTCGTGCCTGTCTTTGTGCTAAGTAAAAAATATAAAGTGAAAGAATAGAGAATGTGTCACTTAAAAGAATTGATACTTGGCTGGCTTGGTTTTCTCGAAATAGAATGGAAAGAACACTTTCTAACATAAACAAATGCCACGTTTCAACAACCAATCATGATCGAGATACCCATACTACGTCACTTGAAGATATCCCATTTGATACTTATAACTCAAAAAGAAGTGATTATGCCAAACCACGTGATTTAAATGAGATTTAATTGGATACCTGCAAGTTGCGTCATGCATGTGTGATGAACCTGATCTACTTCTGAATTGACAAATGCCAACAATGACGTCGCCTGCAGGTATCGTAATCACTAAAATCTAAATACTTTAAGAAAAAAATTATATAGTAGGGATGAATAGCAAGTTAATTTAATCTAGAGCAAAATGAAAAACAAATATATAGGTAAAAATATAATGTTAAATTACTTGGCACTGTTTTTACATAAACCAAAATCTGAAGTGTGAGCACTAATTGTTTCCAAATAAAAAATAACAAAACATATTTCACGCAAGCTGTTCATGCAATACACAGGTTAGAGTTAATAGATAAAACTATGGCTTCGAGTTCCTAACTGAGTTTTAAAAGTGAACACATTCCTAGTAAAACTCCATAAAATATATATTTTAACTAATTTTTAATAGTTGTAAAAAATTTAAATATTTTAATTACTAAATATATGCTGACAAAAAAAATATTTATTGTCATACGTTTAGCAATTTCTAATAAAATAAAATAAAGTACAATCTGGCATAAGAAAATTTTTCATAGCAAAAGAACATTTTCGTAGAAAATGTTTCATAGCAATATCTAAAATCATTTCTAAATGAAATACTTAATTTCAAAAAATATAAAGACAAAAGCTTAAGACCAAAACATGACATAAATCCTAAATTTACTAAAATATATCTTTACTTTACTTTTGATAAAAGCTATTTTGAATGTCTTATATTTGCTGCAAGACCTGGTTCAAAAAATATTTAAAATGCACTTATAAATGTAGCAAAAAATATAAACGAACAAAAAATATTTATTCATTACAAACAAAGAAAGAACGAAAAGAATTAATCACTTCAAAAAAATTTAATAAAATTAAAATTACAATTCCTTTTCGGAAAATAAGGAGCAGAAATCAGCTATTTTTAAGATAACGAAGATGGAAATTGCTTAGGAAGCTCAAGCACCGTTAAAACATATTTCCATATTGTAAGGAAATAGTTAAAAGGAACAGAATTATAAATTGCGTAAAATCTCTACTAAAAGTAATAAAGGTAAAAATCGAAAGACTGTAGAAAATTAACAGCAATGGGAAGATGGGGCAAATGTCGAAGAAGTTTCATGGTTATAAATGTACATTTGCGGCCCTTATTTGTCCATTTTTCTTCCTTAATTCCTAATCTTTCTTTTCTAAACTGGAAACTAACTGTCTATTATTCTCACAGGTAAAATGGCAACCTCTATTATTACAACGAGAAGAACTCTCCAGGGTTGCACTACAAAGGAAAGAAAGATTGGCTTCTCTCTTATTAATTACGTTTGGCGAAGTGGCTAAAGAATATACGATCGCCAAGAGACTTTGTGGATTATTATCGGAAATAGAGATTGCTTTAAGACTCTTTGATAAGTTTTATCTTGAATAAGCCATATGCATAAAAGAATATACTTCAAATAGCAGGAGTGAACAGCTAGAGTCTTATCTTTAAATCCAAACACAATTAGCATTTGAAATTCAACCAAGAAGGGTTTATTTCGCAATAAATTAACAACACAATTTTTTTTTCTCCAAAACTTCACAACGTACGGTACATAACACCCTAGAGTGAGCCCTTTGCAATTTTTGCGATAATTCGTCTCTAAGTCGGTCTTTTATTCTAAATAAAATTCAAAGTTTAAAAAGTCGCTCGTCTCAGAGCGATTTTAACAAGAGCATTGCGTAAATATTTAAAGTTTTGGAATGGATTACAAAAAAAAAGTATGGTCAAAACTACCAGAATATGTAAATTTTACCGTTTTTCCGGCTCTATGGGAGCACTAGAAATTTTGGTAGTTTTTACCGAAGCGCTTCGGCGATAATTATGGTAAAATAAACAATAAAATATGGTTTTACAATATGTGATAAAATTTTGTTATTTTTATCATGATAGTTTAGAGGAGTTGCACACCCCGTGCAACTTTTTTAACAAACGGGCCAATTAAAATTTAAAATTTTTTTTGCGGGCCGCACATAAAGTAACACTTATTAATAATTTACAAAACTTTATTTCCAATAAACAATAGAATAAAAAAATATAAAATTTCAAAAAAAAGTAAAGATTTCATATACAAATTTTAATGCAAAATAAAAACAAACAAGAAAAGAACAATAAAACGAATTTACTTGAAATTTTTAATGAGAAATTAGGCACTGTTTTTTCGATACAAGTTGATCAATATCAGCCGGAATTGATGAGGTCAGTCTTGATCGGTGGTCATTTTTGATTAATTTCATGGTTGGAAATAATTGTTCGCAAACATACGTACTTCCGAACAGAGATATTATTTGCTTTGCATTCTTCGTCAAAAGCGGAAATTTCTCAGGGCTCACATACGATTTATAAAAATTTTCGAAATTTACTGAGAAAAATACATTTTTTAAATCGGTATTATTCTGCGTGTCAATCACTTTCATTTGAAAGGGAACTGTATCCACATCGATATTAAATGGCGAGGAAAACCGCTGTCTTCTCAGCTTTGAACATTTGGAATCGTAATTGAAATTCGTTGATTAAAATGTCGATATATTGTGCGTATTTTTGAGAAGTAGTAACGTTTTCCTTTTCTAAATGGGGAAAGTGAGACGCATTATTCTGCAAAAGATGCTGTTTCCACAATTTTAATTTGCTCTCAAAGCCCTGAATTTTATCATAACAATTGTGAATAAAGTGTCCTTTGCCTTGAAGTTCCACATTAAGATTATTGAGATGCTGAGTCATGTCGATAAGAAACCCAAAATCACACATCCATTCTTTATTACCAAAATGAAGGAAGGCATATCCCTTCATATCCACGAACAATTGTATTTCGCTTTTTAAGTTGTATACTCTTTTTAGCATTGCACATCTGCTAAGCCAACGTACTTCGCTATTAAAAACCTCGTCGCCATATTCAGTTTTCAAATCTCTCAGGAACTCCTTAAATTCACGGTGATTTGACGCGCGACTTTATAAAATTGATTAGTTTAATTATTGGTACTGTGACATTTGGCAAACTCAATCTTTTCGCACACAAATTTTCCTGGTGAATTATGCTGTGATTAACGAATATCACCTGTGACCTTCTTAATGTCTTGAAATAGCCTTCCCGATACTCCCACCTTCATGCTTAACATTGCTCGTGCTCCATCTGTCGATATACCAAAAATCTTTTCGAATGAAATTGAAAAATTTCCCAACACAGACTTTAGTTCATCGTACAGGTCTTTGCCGGTTGTAGTCTCTTGCATTGGAATCAGTGAACACAATTCTTCGGTAATATTAAATTTAGTGTCAATAACCACGTAAAAATATAGCCAGTTGTGCTGTATCGCTAATATCGATATATGGTGAATCTAGATAAAATAAATATTATTTCAAACATTAGTTTATCAGGAAATGCTATTTCTGCAACAGCAGTCAGACATTCTTTTATCATCTCTCCATCCGCAAAGGGTTTCCTTTTTTTTGCCAGTATTTGACTGACAGCAAAACTTCAATTTTAGAAATGCTTGGAGGGCCGCATAAACATGTTTAACGGGCCGCAAGCGGCCCGCGGGCCACGTGTTGCTCATCCCTGCTTTAGAGGATGGCATAAAAACCACTTATTCGGTTAAATTTGCTTTTCATATTTGGTTTTTTTTTTACTAAATATATGGTAATAAGAACTATAATTTTAAAATCCCTTGAAAAACCAGAATTTCCGGACAATTTATCAAATGAATGGTTTACAAACCGTATATTTTTGTACCAGGATGATGGTTCCTTTTACCAGAAATGTCATTACCATACATTGGCGTAATTTTACCAGAATTTTTTTTTTAATTTCCATGTCTCAACCATACAAGAAAAAATTTTATGGTTGAGAACGTAAAATAATATTAGACAATATATTGCTAATTTATTATAACTAATACTCTAACTATATGTTGTAAGCCGACCAGCCTGTGTAGGGGTCAGGGAACCAGCCTTGCATCAGGATGGTTCTGGGTTCGAATCCCGGGCTCTCTCTCCATCTCCGTAGTAGTGTAGGGGCCATGAATGTTCTCTCCTTTTCCGTACTATCTGTCCTTACTGTACAAGCAACGTTGGCCCACCTAATATGGTACCTCTGAAAGAGTAGCCAACAAATCTGCCCTTCAGATGCCTGTATGACGAAAGGTCATTCTCCAGGTGGGCATTGGAAAAAAACTATATATAACTGAACTCCATCAGTTTTATAGATTTGACATCCATACGAAATTCTACGCAGTCTTTTAAAAAGTTAGGGTTAATAAATACAGTATAAACTAAAATTTCAACTACTCAATCATAAATTTACACGCGCTAAACATTTAAAATTAGAAAAAAAGATCACAGAAATGTAGGTAAAACAAAAATAATTTTTATAAGAAATCATTTTGAGAAAAAGCTTTAGAAACAATTACGGTTTTATAAAAATTCCTGCACTCAGGTTTCTCTATGTCAGTTAAAGGGTAAATCACCTTTACTTCATGTCACTTTTGAAATGCAAGTTTGTTTTTGTGAAAAAAAGACCATACATTTACGCCCCACAACAATTCTTATTTGAAAATAATTTAAGAAAATAATATGCATCGCGACTAATTCAACACGTTCTACCGACGTTTATCGATATTCCAAAACTAAAACGCGATGGTAAGCAGAAAAACAATCAGTTGAATAAAATTTTGAGTCGATAGAAAATATATAATTAAAGTATAAAACCCTACAGGAAAAAATCGATAAAAAGCGCATTATTCATTTTTAATACTGGAGGATTACACTGTCGATGGAGTAGGAGCAGTGCAATGAATTTCAAACATTTCATTACATTCCCAAGTTTTGAGCAATCCATCAAACATCACCATTGTTCAGGACTTGAAAGCTTCTTTCCCTTCTAAGATTTAAAACTGAAAAGAACGAAAGAAGAGCAAAGAGTGGCAACTGAAGATTTAGCGAAGACATCGACTTTTTGTCCCATTCAACTATAAGTAATGTTCAACTGAAGAAGAGTTGAAAGTTACTATAATGATTTATATATTCATTTATACCGGCGGAATTTTTTCTAAGCATTCTTCAAGAAATTTCATTAAGTATAGTAAAAAGTTTAAAAATAGTAGATTTGAAAAAAATATTGCGTTTAAAAAATGAGGGCTTTACATATAACAATTTTGAAACATATTAAATTAGCTCTATTATAAGTAAGGGCATAGAGAAATAAATTGTTTTTTTATTTAAGATTGTATTCCGCTTGCTTCACCGTTACATAAAGCAACGCTTTTTAAAGAATTATAACGATTTCGAGTTTTTGACAGATCTATTCATGACAGTCGGGGTAAGTATTGACAATTTTTAGTCAGCGTCTTCGATGTTAAATTATGAAAAAAAAGCCGCTGTTTTGCAAAAAGGAACAGCATTTGGCATTTAATTTTTTAATAAATTTTTTTTAATGGAACGTTCTCACCGAATTGGGGAATTTTAGAAATTTCATACTTTTCTAAACATTTAAGCTATCTGTCTATTTTAAAGTTCATCAGGTATAGATATATAGAAATTATAGCTTTGCTTAGATTTTAGCGTACTCAAACAATGGCTTTCTACTTTCTAAGGCGATAGAGCACCGAAAGACATAGATATTTTGCAACACGCATGTAAAAAATGACAGTGCCTGAAACTAAAACAACAGGCACGTCAGTGTTGGAAAGTGAAGCGAAAAAATCATTTGACATGACCCACTACTATTAGCATAATTGGAATAAGGGAATGATTTATTTCTTAAGGCTTTAACCGCAGAAAATAAACTATCTGACATGGTTATCCATTGTCGACGTAGTTGTAATAAGAAGGATAAAGGTACTTTTGACCAATCTATAACAACAGAAAAAAATTATCCGATATAACTCCCTGCTG
This sequence comes from Parasteatoda lunata, assembly GCA_949128135.1. NCBI lineage: Eukaryota > Metazoa > Arthropoda > Arachnida > Araneae > Theridiidae > Parasteatoda > Parasteatoda lunata. The sequence continues at coordinate 78,039,269 of OX421970.1, read as the reverse complement.
TCAGAATAGTTGGAATAGAAGATTGAAGAAAATTGAAATTATAGTTAGAAAGATAATTGGAGAATTGGATAGTAGGAATAAAATAATAAGGATGCTTTTAACAAGTTTACAACAGTAGACAAAATTATCTGAGTTGGTTCCCCACTGTAAACTTAGTTGGAATAGAAGGATACGGCTGCTTTTGACAGCAAAAAAGAAATTTCTGAGAGGGTTTCCAACTGTCAGCATAGTTAGAATAAAAGGTCCAGGGTCAGAACAAGTCTATATCAGAGGGCAGTAGACTTGTCAAAAAAAGTCTATAACAGTGGGGAAAATTATCTTAGATGGTTCCCCGCTATCAGCATAGTTGGAAGAAGTAAGGCTGCTTTTTACAAGCCTATGACAACAGAAAAAATTACCTGAGATAGTTCCCCATTGTCAGCATAGTTGGAATAGAAGAAATAAGGGTGCTTTTAACAAGCCTATGAAAGTGGAGAAAAATATCTGAGGTGGTTTCCCACTGTCTGTATAGTTGGAAAAGAAGGATAAGACTGTTTTCGACAAGTCTGTAACAGCAAAAAAGATTATCTGAAGTGGTTTCCCACTGTCAGCCTAGTTGGAAAAGAAGAATAAGGGTGCTTTTGACAAGTCCCTAACAGCGAAAAACAGTAATTTAACATAGCGCATTTCTATAAGAATGTTTTCTTGCTCAGAATTCTGAAAAAGTTTATTTTATGAATGAGAATTGGCATTTTCTTTTGAGGGAAATATCGACTTTTATACAGCTGAAAATTAGTTGCGTGAAGAATAATATATTACTGATTTGGATTTTTAAATGGTCAGTAAGAAAAAAAACTAGAGATTTATAAAAGATATATTTGATTTATACACATAATAATTATATTTGAAACTAACTGGGCGGAACATTTCATTATTGTGTTTGACATATGACTAATACAATAAAGTTTAAAATATCATTAATAATTAATCAAATAATTTTGATACTCTATATTAGCACATGAATATTAACATCCAATATATAATATTTCTTATGTTTTTATAGCTGAAAAAAATATATTAAAATTAACTGGAATTTAAATATAATCTTTAAACAAAGTTATAAAATAATTTTAATTCTGCTGGGTTGTAAAAAAAAACTCTTACATTATTAATTAACTGGAAGAAAAAGTCTAAAGAGAAACAAATAAATATGGTAAATACTTGGCATAATCACGAACAAAATTTACTTTTCAAATATATCCAACGCGTCAAAACTTCATTCTTAATCTTTAAGTATAGAACTAAAATGCACGCTAGCAGGGGAAAAAATAGCATACAAAAGCAATAAAAAATGAAAATAAAATTCCTATGGAATGCAAATTACTGCACGCAACTCCTTTGTAGAAATTACAGAGATCATAAACAAATAAAAAATAATAAAATAAACAGAGTGGAGAGGAATTACGGCAGCGTCTCGAAAATTGTAATTCTAGTCGCTCTAAAGGTAATAACAATTCAAACTGTCAAAAAGTCTCTTCCATTATTGCTTTCATTTTCGACACATTCGGGGAAGATGCCGATGGCCATAAAAGCTGTAACCGTAACGGCTCTTATATAAGTGGACGGGCAAAAGGCGGATTCAGCCACTTTTTTTTTCCCGCAGGAGTGAAGAGGTTGATTCCTTTTTGTTCCTTATGTTCGAGGAAAGGGTGAAGGGGGAGATAAATCGAACTTTCAAAAACCATCTCGAAAAATCACGAAGCATTGTTTAATGAAATGGAAGTCGAGAGGAGACAAAGAAAAAATCGAATTCATATGTCCTTTGCTAATATTCATTTAGAGAAATGTATTTTGTGTAAACATAAAAATATAAAAACTCGAAAAGAAAATGGTGGCCAAAAATATGATAACATATTTCAGACCATTTTCTTCGCTTTGTTTAATACTAAAAAGATGAAACGAGAAAAAAGAAGCAGTCAGAAACGTCAAATTTAATCTGATAAACTACAAAATAAATAAAATTTTAAAAAATAGCAAATAACTCGCACAAAAGGAAAATCGAATTTGTCATACGCTCACTGTTAATATTTTATAGATAAAAAATAACATTCAAAAAGAAAATAGTAACCAAAAAATTATAACTTTGTTAACCGCTTTTATCCTTTTCCTTATTTACGCTAAAAAATAATAAGGGGAAATATTCAGAAGTTTGTTAAATTGTATATATTTCATAACAGTAAAACAACTCCTGTTTACATTCAAAATTATACAGGCAACGAAAAATCGAAATCACAATATGTTATTTGCTGATATCCATTTATGAAATTGCATTTTATGTAAATAGAAAAAAAAGCGCAGATTCAATTTCAAAATGGTGACCAAAAAATAATTTTTTTTAAAAATCTAATTACAGCTTCTTTTTTTTAAATTAAAACTTGAAAAAAATAAATTGAAAAAGTTTTCAGAAGTGAATTAAATTTTATTTATTGCCTAAAAGAATGGCAAAATAATTAATTTACTTTCAGAAATGCATCTGTTTTTTCAAACCAGGTTATTCTTTTTCTCACACAATACGCAATTTACAAATCAATCGCAGTATTTAACAACACTCATTGTATTGAATATAAAGAAGTGTAAAATCGTAAAAAAAAACTTTATGATATTTGGGGGAAAACACAAATCGAAAACAATATTGTTTTTTTCTTCCTTCAAGTAAATAAAATAAATTCCAACAAATAGTAATGTTGTTTGTCTGTAAATGAATGATACAAAATAAAGCAACAATATTTAAACAAGGTACCCCTAAAGTATTTTATGAAGGTGAATTGTTTTTAGAAAAAGTGAAAAATGGATAGAACTGTTTGAAATTCAGACTGTCCTAAATTTATGAGATCTCCTAAATTTCAAAAGATCTCAATGCTTTTTTTCTGCTTTAAAAATAATTTTTAAACAATATGCAACCATATATGAAGGCTATATTCCTCGAGTGTTAAAAAACATTTTGCTTACAGATGCTTTTGAGGCAATGCTAATTGTAAGTTTTGCTATGCTAGCTATAAGTTAAACTAGCTATAAGCTAGACAATGCTAGCTATAAATTTTTAATTGTTTTCATTTGAGAGAAGAAAAAGATATTATTTAAATAAGAAATCTTTTTCTAATCCTCACGTTTCTTTTTCGTTATTAAAAAAAAGACACTATTTGCGTTATAAATAAGCGTAGGTCAATGATTTATCAAATGTTTGAATTGAAAAGTTTGTTGGATTGCGTGATTAATTTTATATAGATTGAATTACATTAAAACACATTTCAAAAGCACTGAGGTAGTGACTCAAAAATTCGTTTTCATCTCTACAATGAAGAATAAATCCTGTACTTCAAAGCTATCGCAGTTGACCGAGGATCTCTTTTTTATATTATTGATTCCATCCATGTAAAATTGAACTCTTCAAGCAAACTAGCAAAATCTTTTATTTAAATTTTAATAGACTGTTTTGCCTTATCATCCCAGAATAAGTCACCAAAACGGTTGGATTTTGAATAAATCTGATCTTAAAGTCATTGTCTCCTATGTATACGAGCAAAGTTCCACCAACCGTAAAGACCCGATCGTTGATATTAAAAACTGGGGCATTTATCAATTCTATTTATCAGCGTGGTCTTGCGTACATAACACACCATAAACGCACCCTTAAACTTTGACTTGAATATGAAAGATATGCAAAAAAATCAGGAGTTCTTCAATAACCTTCCATTGTAGGAATTCTAATCTTAAATTCAGAGTTTTCTCCCGTTAAAATCATTCAATAGTGCACTTCAGACATTTACCTTGACTTCTGGGAATCATACTATATTTTTTTTAAAAAATATATAATGATTTAGTTACGAATCTTTCTAGAATCCCATTCTTTTCTAAAATTTAGAAATCTATTTTAATATAATTTGCACGTCTGTGGTTCTCATACAATCTCACACAATCCCCCTGTTTCTTGTCTCAATTCTTTCATTTTCTTGCAAAAGGCTTGTCCCTCTCAAATAGGTCAAACGTGTTTGCCTCATGCTCTTTTTTTTCTGCATGTTGTATTTCAACAAAGAGGAAAGTTCTTGAGAATAGAATCGAAACCATAGTGTGTCATTATTTGTGTTTTATTTACGTTGATTAGCTTCATTAATAAAATAACTATTCACACTTGACAATTATAGCGAGTCACTAATTGCTATTTATATTATTATATACCAAATAAATAGTTGCTGTTTTTGATAAAACATAAATTTCGGAGCTAAGAAGTTATTTCTAGTGATAAAATTTTACAAACGAGATAAAAAAAATTTTTAAAGAACATTTATTTTTTTAAAAAAATTTATTTAAAGAAGAGAAGAATCAGTTAATCATTAATTAACTTTGTAGATTGGCATGTCCTTTGCAAGTTAATAAAAAAAGGAAAAAGAAAGTCACAATCTGAACAACTTTAAAGCTGCTTATCGTAACTCTCTTCAAATATAGGTACTCTATTAAAAAGAAAATTATACAGACTACTAATCTTTAGAAAATTAAATTAACGTTATTCATTTAAAAAGAACATATTATTGGAACTGTCTGAAAATAAGTATTTCAAATAAATGTTTTAACCACATAGTGAATAAAAAAAAATCTATTTTATTTTGACTTATTCAATACGTTTAGAGCAATGTTTAAAAGAGTTATAAATTAAAGTTTAAGAAATTAGTATATTTTATTAAAAACAATGAAATTGATAATTTTTCCATTTCCAGCTAAATTACCTAAACACGTAATGCAATACCATTGATGAAATTTCCGCTGCTGGAGGATAAACTTTTTTTTACGAAAACAACGTTTTGTGAACAAATCCTTCGTAAGCATTTATCTTTTAGTGATAAATGTTTTTTTTTTTTTTTTTTTTTTTTTAAATATAAAAATGAGGTTTTGTGGAAAAGACTGTTTAATAAACGTTTATCTTTTAGTGATTTATGTTAATGATTATAGTGATTAATGTTGGGATTTTTAAGAAAACGAGGTTTTGTGAACAAAAACTGCTATATGAGCGTTTATCTTTTAGTGATTAATGTCCGTATTTTTATGAAAACGAGATTTTGTGGGAAAAACTGCTTATTAAGAGTTTATATTTTAGTAATTAATGTCAGTATTTTTATGAAAACGAGATTTTATGGGAAAAACTGCTTATTAAGAGTTTATATTTTAGTGATTAATGTCAGTATCTTTATGAAAACGAGATTTTGTGGGAAAAACTGCTTATTAAGAGTTTATATTTTAGTGATTAATGTCAGTATTTCTATGAAAACGAGATTTCGTGGGAAAAACTGCTTATTAAGAGTTCATATTTAAGCGATTAATGTTAGTTTTTTCATGAAAACGAGGTTTTTGTGACCGAAAACTGCTTAATAAGCTTTTAGTGATTAATGATAAAAATTTCAGAAAATCATATAAAAAGGATAAGAAGTTATAGTCTTGAAAAAATCTCATAAAAAGCCAGCGGAAAATTATTCCCTTAATTTAAATATCAATTCAAATCGTACGCTCAATAATACATTATCGCATGCACTTTAACGTATACTTTGAAAAATCTCAGCAATTGTATGCCAACTATTTATATTGCAATCCAATTGCTTGAATTATTAGTTTTGTTCACCTCTAAAAAAAGTATCAGATATATTATGCTATTTACACATTAAACCAATTAAGCATTTTCACGCAAATTTTTAAGAACAATTTATTTAATTAGTGCAATTACGTAGAAACCCAATTTAATTAAGAAACGTCACAAAAAACAATAGAATATTTCCAGAAAAGGATTAAACTATTTGTTTTGTTAAAAATACCATTAAATCATTAAAATTTTGTAACCAACGCAAAAATGGTGCTTTAAAAATTTGCTTAAATACTTAGCGAATAAAATTTAATCCAACGGCAAAATTTAAATAAAAAATAGACATATAATGTGCATAATTTAATACATAGAAGCATGAATATCTCCAAGGGAATAGAAATTTCGTATAATAAATGCTCAGACTAATGATTTGCTATCTCAGCTTAATTGCAATAAACAGTCAACTTTTAAAAATAATCCCTTGATTTTTTTTGTCTTGCTAATGATAATGCGGGAATAAAAATTATGTATCGAATATAGCTATATCATATTATCCAATAAAATTAAAATAGAATTTTTTCACCTCACATTTTAATAAGCTTTTTCGTTCTAGCTTTCTTTAAATTTTAGCATGCATTAGAGTAAAAAGTAATTGCGCTAAAGTAGAAGAAATATTTCATTCTTTAATCTTATAATAAATTTAAAAAAAAGCTTTGTCTTCCGAAGAGTGCAAATTTTGTTTTATTATTTTTTTTTTCGGTATTGAAAATACCAAGCAGAAATTCCAAATTGTTTTACGAAACAATTATTTGTTTGGCGAAATTGCGCTAGCAAATATTATTGTTATTGATATTATTATTGTTTTCGAGCAATTCAGATACTTTCCGCGAACCATTTTATTTAAAATGGTACTATAAGAAAAAGTAGTTATATAAAACCAAATGAGAAACAATAGCAACGAGGAACAACTTGAAATTGATAAAAAAAAAAATTGAATGGATTACAGTAAAAGGAATAGTTTTAAGATCTTAAATAAAATGGAAAAAACAACAATTTCATACTTTTGAAAAAAGAAAAAAAAATTACAAGAATGCACAACACTTTTAAAAGATTTATAAATGAAATACTGAAAGGAGGGTTGCTTTTAAATCCAATTTTTTTCCACTAAAAATTTTATTTTTATGATTATTAATCGGATCTTAAAAGAGAAGTAAGAGTTCTGAAAATCAAAATAAATAACTTTTTTGTAACAAGATTACCAGGTTGTAAAATATGAAACCAAAATCGCAAATTGAGGTAAAAGCGTAAATAGAGGGGTTTTGTATTTTAAGTCCGTTCTTACTGCAGTACTGAAGTGCGTTTGATTTGTTAGTTACCAAGGATGGGCTTGAAAATGGATGTGCGCAAGGTAATATTATACTGGATAATTTAAAGAAGTTGACAATTAATAATTTTAGAAAATTAACAATAATTTAAGAAAATAAATATAAAAGAGAAAGAAACATGAATTGCCTGTTTTGCACATAATTTTAGCCACGGATTTGACCGAAATGGTCTTGCACATGGTAAAAATCATATAAATTAACAAAGAAAATTTTTAGTAAATTTATTTATTTATTTACTTAAAAAATAAATTCTAATAAATAAGTTTAATAATATTTTTTTTTGCTAATTTATTTCTAAAATTATTAATTGTCAACTTCTTTAAATTATCCAGTATAATATTACCTTGCACACATCCATTTTCGGTCCCATCCTTGGTAACAAAGAAATCAAACGCACTGCAGTAAGAACGCACTTTAATGCAAAAAACCCCTCTATTTATTTTTTTACCTCAATTTGCATTTTCGGTTTCATATTTTGCAATCTGGCAATCTTGTTACGAAAACATTTTAAATCATTCTTGAAAAATTTCCCGTTCATGGAAGTTTCATTTGAATTCGCTACTCGCCTTATAGATTTCGTTTCATGTTTTATTCTGTTTTTTTCTTTATATTTTATTTTTTGTTTTTACGTGATATTTTTACTTAATGTGTTCTATTTTATTTTTTGCAAATTTTTTGTAAAAGTTTTTTGGAGTGCTCCTCACAATAGTGTATTGATATATTTTGTTTCGTCTATATTGATACAATATTAGAAAGCACTCCTTTTTACGGATATAATCGTGTGAACTGATAAAAAGATTATATCTTTTATTTTCCGGATTTTTATAAATTTTTTTCTTCTTTTTTTTGGATTTTTTTCTTATTGTTATTTTTCTTCCCCCCCACCCCCTTTTTTTTCATTGTTCTGTGATAAACTAGGAAAAGTGTAAAGGGAAATAATTTAAACACATTCTCATAACTGTTTTTTAAAGTTCTCCAACTTCCCGTTATCCGGATCGGCTTTGTTCCCTATTGGTCCGGATAATCGGCGCTCTATTGTACTACCAAGATACAATATTTCAGCCTTTCACCGTATAGAGATCGCAGGAAATTTGTACAGAATATGTTATAAAGAGCGACAAAATTTCTAACCGGGTGCAACTAGTTAAAAACAAATAATTGACATACTTAATATAACTTAAGTAACACATAATAAGGTTATATTAAAGGTTTTAATCAATTTATTAACATCTCTGAAACTCATAATTTAATAACCGTGTTAAAAATCCTTTAAAAACGTAGAAAAATGCTACAAAAACTTTTTTTTACTTTTAGAATAAAACTAAAACAATTATCTGACATGGTATCAAAATAGATATTAACTCAAATATCAGTTATTTTAGCTTCATTATTGATCAATTTATCAAGCTATTCGCTAATAACATGAGTTTTATTATTACATACATGGGTAATTCTCACAAAACATGACAATTCGGACCAAAAATTTCTTCAAATTTAAAGTCGTCAAAATAATCTAAAAATTTTTTTGTATACTTCTTTAGTTACACTTATTAATGTCTTACAGACAGCAGTGTAGTTTATTGACATTTGCTCGGGAAAAAAAATAAAATTGAAATTCACCAAATCTTGAATGCCAGGAAAATTACATATTAGCTTAGAAGCTTAAAAGACAGTCATTTTAAGTTAAAAATAAGTAACTCAACTTAAGCCTTTATGTTAGATGGACCATAAATTGCTTAAATTAATTCTTTTTATCCACTGTAGAAAGAATCTAAAAAATATTTGTTGCTGATATGTACAGAATAAAATTGAGGATAATAATCAATCATTAAATAAATAAATAACTTTGATTACATCCAAGCATATTACAATCATACATAAACTTGGTATTGGGTTAATATTTGCTTTCCCTCCTTACAGTATTAGCAGTTTGGCATTCATAAGCCAGGAAAATGACAAATTCGCCATTTTATAGCATATAACTTTAATTATATATTTTGGCCTAAGACGTTTATATTCTGTAGAAAACAACAGGATTTCTTAAAATAACTCAGATAAATCTATGTAGTTTATGTTATAAATGGTTTCAAGAAGCCAGGAAAATGACAACACAAAAACCTACTCACCATGAAAAAATTTTTGAAATAGATTTTGAACCAGAAAATTGGTTCTTTATTAATGCAACAAGACATGTTCATATAGGAGGGTATCTAATCAATCTATGAACATAAGATATTGATTGCTGGCTCTATCTATTTTGGCTATAAACCACTAAATAAAAGTAGCCAGGAAAATGACAGATTTTCTTGGGACAAATAAATTATTGACAGAAAAAATTAATTTAAACGAAGTTTTTGTAAATAATTCCCTCTGCGTATATTCTAGAAATGCTTACACCGGTTGAGATAAAAAAAAATAAGATATTGAAAAATTCATAGAAAGTTTTGAAGCTGGTTATTATTGGAAACATTGTTTGGGACATGCAAGGAAAATGACATTTTGAAGTTCAAATAAATTTTTTAACTATTTAAAACAGACAATGCTAGTGCAAAGTTATTTTAAAATGCTAACAGCAATGCTATTTATTAATTTTTTAAAAAAAATTTCTTTTAGTATTTTAGTATTAGATCTTGGAGCAAGGGACAGTGAATAGTCATATTTCGTGAGAATCACCTACATATTCCTTTTCACTCCGAAATGAAGCAAAGGGCTTCTATCATAGCTTTCTATCTCACTCTATTTATGGACAGATATTTTGCCTCTCTCCATTTCTTCCTATTATTTTCAATTCATTTACAGTCGTAATGAACCAAGTATTTGTAGGTCTTCTCCTTTTTCTATAGCTCTGAGGGTTCCAATCAAAAACTAGTTTTACTTTAAAATTTTCAGGTTCACGTAGAACATGGCCAATCAATTTCCATTTACGTTTTCTAATTTCCAATAAACCAATCGGTTTCTGTTTTGCTCTTCTAAGGATTTCTGCATTACAAATTTTATGGAACCACTTGATACGCAAAATTCTTCTTAAGTAGTTGTTAATAAATACTTGAAGTTTTTACATTTTATTTTTATGGAAGCGCCATTTCTCAGATCCATAGAGTTAGGACAGATTTAACATTAATAATAAAAATTCGAATTTTTGTTGAAAGGCTGTTTACGAAAGAAGTCTAAACAAAGCAACAATAGACACAGAACACGCGTTTCTTTTATAACAACAACCGCTCGATTTAAGTAAGTTTGTTACACCAACGTCACGTATGTTATCCTAATTATCGAAAAAAAAATATTTTTTTTAAAATCGGAAAATAGATTACCAATGTTCCATAAATATACTTAACGGCGCAATTTTAAATCAATCATATGTCCAAATAGTTTTAGAACTTCAAATAAAATTTCCGAACATAAAAATTCAATTAAATTACGAAAAAAAAATCAAATTCTAAAAGCAAAATCAAGTGAGAAGTTTCGAAAATCAAAATTTATAGAATCTGCCGGAGGTGAGAAATTATTCTTAATAATGAAGTGAAGTTACACAATGGACGGTCCTAAATGAAACCTACTGAGAAGAAAAATTGTTCTCTACAGAACATCTCAACTCCACTCAGAGGACAGCGCCGTAGTTGAAAGGAATGGAAAGATAGATCCAATCAAAATGGCCTGCAGGGGGAAACATAAAAATTCCAGGAGATGAGAGAACTTGATTTTCGAAAAGATTCCTCAGAAATTATATTCCGGAATGAATATACGGAAGGGGTGGAGAAAATGAAATACTTTAAATCGATAACCGACATTTATCTTCGGTGTTTGTTTCTTTTTTATTTTTTTAGTATTGATAGTATATTCAATTTTGCGGAAGAAAGAATAAAATTTAAGTATTGATAAAGTTAGATGGAGACGACAAAACAGAAGAATATTATAAGGTATTTTTGGATGAAAGTTGCAAACATAAAAGCTTTGGTATATCAGAAAAAAAAGCTTATTTACTTTTACATTTACCTTTACTGTAACATTGAACTTTGCACATAGATATTGGCAATTTCTAGACTGTAATTCTTAGCGATTTTTAGAGTTTGTCGTTTTTGGTAAAGAATTAAAAATAAAGCCAACGAAAAAGGTTATTTTAATGCGCAGTTCAACATAATGACTATTCATTTAAATTTTTTCGAAACTTCCGAATCTTAATGCGAGAAGGATGAATGATATATTAGCATTTTCAAGGACAATATTATAAATAAGTACTTTTGTGTTCATGGCAGGGCATTGGTTCCATAAAAAGAAATATTTATTGCAGTACTTTAAACTTTTGACTACTCGTAATGGTTACTTTCAGCCCGAATAATTAGTTATAACTCCGTAAAAAATTTGGCAGAGGAATTTTTTTTATCAAGAGTTCAAATATTCATGAAGTTAACAACGATAGAGAAGAATATTATCCCTTTGACTCAGATGGGACACCTCCAGAAAGAATAGTTAAGTCAGAGTAAATCATTACTTATCTATTTTTTTTTAATACTAGTGTTAAAAATTCGTTAAAGAAAACTGTTGCTTACTTCATAAACTTAATCAAAGGCAAATTTTAATGGCTTGATTGTAAAAACAAACTTAAAAGTATTTCATACATAAATAATAAATACTATTGATCTGTGGTTCAACTGGTACATCATGGCTAATGTTCTGCAAATTATTTAAATATGATTATGGCCAAATCATTTTGCGTCAAAACTGTAGTAAGTAACATATCTTACCAATATTTCACACAATCTCCGGATGATTATTGAGAAAGTTCAAAGTACTTACCTAAAATATAAAAACAATACCATTTTTAGTTTAATTATGTTATTAAACATGAACATAAAAGAAATTGAATTCAATTAAACATATAGAGGCATTTCATACATAAATAATAAATAAATTCAAAATGTATACAAGTTAAATTGCAAACTAAGTTTTACAAATATTAAAAATCAGTCAGTAATACCTCAGATTTCCGAGCATAATATCCAAAACAATCCAGAAGTATGTGGAAACGGAATGGTATCAAAAACAGAGAATTAAAAAATTCCAATATTCAGTGTCTTTCTGAAGCAATATATCACTACCATTTTTATAAACTCGTTCGAGGTTAAGATGAAAAAGCAGTGTGAATATATGAACATATTTTTGTTAAAAGAGTTTTCTGGCTTAGAAATTTCAAAAAATCGATATTTTCTTTGTTTATTTCGATACATTATACAATAGAATATGTGTGAGAGAAACAGTTTTGACTAGTCGAAATCATCGTACCTGCTGTTCCGTTTCGTCGAGAGTTCACAGACGGCGCAGGACGCAATCAGGTCTACTTACGAAGACCTGCCAAACGAACAGTCAAGACAATAACGAATCGCTGAATTTGCTTATTTGGACTATTTTCTCCAAAACACATCTATTCCGGGAAAAATGTGGACAAAATTACCAGTTATTTAGCTACTTCGATCTTTATGAGCTGCTTCATAAGGATGGCCAGCTTGGTGAATATCATGGATATTCGAATTGACAACACGAGGTTGGAATTTTGCAAAAAGCGCAACGCAGATCGCCTGGCACGCTCAGTGCACCGTGCGTCTACTTCCAGCAAAGAAACCAGATCTGCGACGAAAGCAATGCACGCTAATGAATGGAAGGCGTGTTGCATGGTTCAGGTATCGCCGTTTGATTTTACGTACAAAAAAAAGGACTTAATTGTTTTATTCAATCAAAAGAAAATATTTTTTAAATGTATGAATAGCAGAAAAACTAATCAATCGATTTTGATGTCACTTGTAGAAATTCGTAGAATTGATGTGGCTATGGTTGCAATGAACAAATATTGATAAAATTACCAATTATTTAGCCACTTCGATCTTTATGAGCTGCTTCATGAGGATGGTAAGCTTGATGGATATCATGGATATTTTTAAAATTTATATATATTTTTTATGTACATTAAAAAACCAAAATAAAGTAGATTTTCATTTTGAAAAAATCAAATAGCCGCTATTTTGCGAACAAACAACATTTTTTTTAAGATTTTTTTGATTCTAATCATAGCTACACTCATACATAATAGTTAATTTTTGGTCTCGTCTATTTCAAACTAAACAGACAGATCAAGTTACGCCAGTTCGTCAGTGCTCGGCGTACACCGCCAACTCAATCATCATTTTTATATGTTAATTTATAATTATTTCGGGCTAGAAAATGATTAAAATGCAGCTGAGAAGAGACGAAATAAAACCATGAAATCAATACGTAACTTATCCTTTCATTTCACTGAGAAAAAATGGAGCTTAAAGCTGTAGATCAGAAAACCATCATAAACATGTCACAAAAAGTTTACAATTCTTTAGAACAAGGCAGGCAAATAAGTTAATGCAGAATTATAACACGTTATAACATTGTTTTTTATATCTAAGTTTGACATTCCGTTGTACTCGCAATTTGTTTTCGTAATTTTATCACAGATAGTTTCATACTTTATACGTATTACGATGGCCTGCATTACAGTCATTTCGTATTCATTGAAAGGTTTTTGACGAGGAAATACTTCTTTTTGTTCGAAAATGTGCTTCAATACATGTTTAAAATACAAGAATTTAAAATCCCCGATGGTTTGAAAAATCAAATAAAGAAGAACGAATAGATATAAACATGTGCGATTTGCTGCGTTCTGTTACGGCAATGAAGTCATTTGTCATCAAGAAATTTCAAATATAGTTACAAAGTTCGTCAACAGATGGTATTTCTAACTGAGAAAAACAATAAAATAATATTTTCAAAATAGTTCCCATTTCCTGAAAGAATGGTGGTGCACTATAAGAACAAAATTAACACTCACCTGCGTCAATATTTCAAGTGATCTGACACGCCGCAGTAGTCATTCTAACTAACATAGAACTTCACTAAAGTTCTATATAAGTTTTTAACTAATATAGAACTTTAGTGAGAAAAATTATTCTAGTAGCATGCTTTTATCCACTTCCGCATTTTTTGTAATTTTTTTTTTTTAAATTTCAAATCGCCGGTCAAAATTGGGAAACTATATATACTTTGCTAATAACAAATATTAACTTAAATGCAATATTTGAACAGCATGAGCTAAATATTATTAAAGTACAAGACTGCTATTTTAACATTTGAAATCTTAATATTACAAACCTATGCAGTTTTTTTTTTTTTTCTTTTTAGTAAATCTCTATTTTTTTATTTATTAAAGAATGAAACAAAAAATAATAATAATAAAGTAAAAATAAATCGCTTTAAGTAATTTCAAACTATCACATTGTAAATACTTAGAAGAAAAAAAAAAGATTTCGCAACACATCAGATTTCAATTTCTCACAAAAATGACAAATGTTTCGAGTTATAAATCATGAATAACCATTGAACTTGAGTGTATAGCGGTAGAATCTAATATATTAAAAGAGGAAAAAATATATTTAGTTCATAGAAGCAGACATAAATTGTAAAGAGGAGCTTTTTTATTTTTGAAAGGAAAAAACAAATCTACTTGTTTTGCTTTCCCCTATACAAGCACAACATCTCCAATCAACCGAGATCTGTTTTTCTGCGATACGGCGGGAAAAATTGCATTCGCCACTGGAGTTTTTATTTCAAAGAAACACTTCCACGCGCTTCTCACTCACACTTCAATTATATTCGATTCGATAGACGCTCAAGCAAGCAAATCGAATTTAAGCAGAAAACTTTTTTTTTTCCTTCATCTACTTGTAATTCCTCCTTAGAGTTTGAAGGTGGCGATAAATAAAATACAGCGCCACCTTTTTTTGCCCTCCCAAAAAGGTAGCGCAAAAAGGTATAACAATTCACGCAAAAATCGCGAGGCGTATAACACAACATTCTTTTCTTCTTATATTTTGAACTCTTTCAACGGTTAACTAAACTTTCGGGCGTAAGAAACCAACCCTGGTAAATACCGCCTGGAAGTGATGAAGTGGGCAGGTTTTTCTTTGCCTTTGGTACTTTTCTTTAAAACCTGATAACAAACCGTCTCATAAGCTTTCGACCATCTTTCGCAAGAAGAGGCATTTTTGATCAGCAAAGATCTTGAGAGATGGTAAGCGAACTGAGGAAGGTAGTTCAGATCGAAACGTGTTTGAGTGGAGTTGTCGGTTCCTTCTTCTGCCTTACGCTATTCTCGTTTTAGGTTTTGCTTTTTTCTCTACTTCATTCGGCCTCCATCCCGTCTTTGCAATAAGGTGATAAAAAAAAAAACGTCTTTCAATGAATAAAAAAGAAAATTGAGAGATAAAAATGATCCATCTGCAGTAAATTTAATCTATAAGAGGTCTAGCTCACCAATAAAGTTATTTAATGCATTATAGGATAATTTTGTCTTATTTTTCACAAATAAAAATTTTTGCTATGAGTGTTACTAGAACTACATGGGAATTATTAATAAGTCAGATAAAATTTCAAGTTAAAAAGATGGATCTTTTTTACATATTAAGATTTTAAGATTTTTTAAGATATTTTTAACCAATAAGAGTGCACAAAATCGTAAGACTTTTATAATATATAGACCTCTTATTATATATCATTTTGAAAAATCTATATACCATATCTTTCCATTATAATATAAGATAGAAGATTATCTTTTATAATATATAGATATTCATTTTTACAAACTCCTGCCGATTACACAATTTTTCCAGCAGTTTTCACAATTACTGAAATAGATATGTTCTTTCATTGTAAAAAATGATTGCCAAATTTCACGATACTTTCTTCATTTTTGACGAATTCGTTTCCTGGTAGTATATGCTCCAAGCAAAGATACAAAGTGACGATTCTTCGAGGAAACGAATTTTGTAAAAATTAAAGAAATATTTCGACCCTCTAGTTTCGATAGTTTAGTCTTCATTCTAATTTCGTCACTCTAGTTCACAATCTACTAATTTATAAATACTTAGTTCCGAGTTGGGGAAATATTTTCGTCATACATTTGAGAATTCGTGTTACGTCACAAATCACGTGATTTCATGACGAAATGATTCACAAAACTAACGAAGTACAGCTCAATGATTTTTGACTCGTCGAAAGTGAGAGTTTTATTTATGAGAGTGGACTTGCATGATGTACAAAATTGCTGCATTCTATATACAACCTTGCTAAACACACGAAATATTAAATTAATGAATATTAAATTAATGAATAGAAAATTGATTATAACTCTTTAAACTTTAATTTTAAAAAAAATTTTATATTAGGTTGTACGGAAAGTAACTTCTTTTTTTTTAATGAAAATGAAAGGTGATTTTATTATTGTGAATAATTTTTTATTGAATCATATATTATCCATTCGATTCCAATACCTTTCGCCATCTTTCTGGCTGCGGCATGATCCAAAGCACATAAAATGTTTGTTCTTGACTGGCAAAAAAACTTTACCAAGTGATTTTTGATCTCTTTATTCAAAATAAAGGTTTCACTGTCAAAATTTTTTTATAGAGACTGCAACATTGTTGTAGACAATCCATTTATCGTCCCCTGTGATGATGCACTTCAAAAATGGATAATTTTTTTGACGTTTAAGAAACAAATCAACGCGTCCACGCTAATTTCCTTCCGTAAGAGCATGAGAAATTCAGGTTTGAGGCTTTCTAGGTCTAGGTGTCTAAGTTTGAGGCTTTCTCATGAATTTCTCGTGTTCTTACTGAAAGAAATTCGCGTTGACGCGGTGAACAGTGCGGGAGAAACTGTTCATCATACTCTTTCATCTCCATAAGTAATTTAAAGTTCATAGCATAGAAAAAGTGAATTCAGGCAAAACTATAGTAAGCCATGAAGTTTCAAAAATACTGAAAATAAATTATCAAAATATCGTAATAAAAATAAATTATGAGAAGATAGCTTAGGATTACGCACTGGAGAAGTTATCTTCCAGTAACTTGCTTGGGTATTTAAGAATAACATGCGTATGAATTTGATTAATATCAAATCCATACGCATGAAGTTTCAAAAACTGAAAATAAATTATCAAAATATCGTTATGAAAATAAATTATGAGAAGATAACTTATGATTACGCACTGGAGAAGTTATCTTTCAATAACTTGTTTGCATTTTGATATTTTTAAATTTCTTTTCAGTATTTGAAACTTCATGGCTTACTCTACCTTTGCCTGTACTCACTTTTTCTATACTTTAAATTAGTTATGGAAGTAAAATAAAATTAACGATGAAACATTTGTCCCGCGGTATGGCGTCTTCTTAAGCCTTTAGACTTTTCAAATGATGATGAATGGTCGAATTCGACAAATTTTATGCCTCAATGATCTCTCGAGTTCTCGCCGGTTGTTATACGCCGGTTTGCATAAATTATTTATTAGGTTCATTTGCTTAAACCGGTGTAGTGCATCATCGTTTATTGAAATTAAAATTTAGCCGGATCGAAATTTTATAAGCCAGTTTTGACACTGGTGTACTGCTAATATGTCTTCTCAATACACATCGAATAAGTTTTCTCTTGCATGAACAGCCTGCTTCTTACTTTCCATATTTGAAAGGGCACCGGTCAAAAACTACATCGTAGAATCAATCGAACTTTTTAGCAAGCAAGCCTTGATATATCAGCTGTTAAAATAAATAATAATTATTTGGCTTAAGTAAAAAGTTACCTATGAAAAAATATAACTAAGTCCTAAGTCAGGAAAAAACGAAATTAGTTTTCGAACAACCCGATAAAATTAAAGTTAATCAAAAAAGGATAATTGTTACAAATATCTAATGAGTACCAGATAAAAAAACGATAATTATAAAAAAGATAATTAAAAGAAAATTCAAAATATGCATTTGTTTCAAATCTTCTTATAATTCCGAGAAAACAAATGAGCTAGTTTAAATAACAAAATTCCAATTTCGTTTCCATGTTCGCAAAAAAATGTCCTTAAATATCGCCACCAATTAAGTAAGGCTTTAGCATGAATGCATCAATTGTGACTGTTAATTTGCTCGAATCTTCAAAACTGATTAAAAAAATATATATTTCCATCTGGCAACAGCTTGAAAACTAAGCTTCAATGCATCGAAGCGTCATTTACAGCAGCGACATCTCGCTTGCATCGAAACAAATTGGATAGAAATAAGAAAAACAACGTTTTCACAAAGACAATTTTGAAAATGAGATTTTGATGCTTTCACGAGGCAGAATGTTAACAAGAGTTGAAAAAAAATTTTTTTTTTCTTCTTGCTTCTGAATCAAGACAATTTCTGAAACAACTTGAATTAATCTTATGCAAAGATAAACATTGGGGCCTCACCATGCGTGTTAGATTTAATGATCAGTGCTTATAAGAACGTGAGGCAAAACGAAAAGTTTTCAAATTAATGAGTATTAAATGCATGAAAACATTATGACCCAAAAAGTAATTTTATCGAGTGAAATAAGATGTTTTTATAAAATGGTTTCGGTAGCATTAAATATTATAACAAAAATTCTCGGCTGATTATACAACACAAATATCAAATGTTTTGAACAAGGCTATTGTAATGAACAAGGACAGGGCAACGTTGATAATCCAAAATTTCTAAGAATATGCACTTAAAATTGCAAAAAACCTCTAAAAATCCAAAAAAATTACATTAAAATAAAAAAAACATACCTTTAGCATTTAAAAAAGAATTTATATTAACCTTTTTTTAATTAAAAAATCATATAAAACGCAGTTTGTATTTATAAAAGTAAAAAAAAAAAACAAACTAAAATTCAAAATGAATTTGTAATTTATGAATAAAATGAAATACAAAAAATATCTGATAAAGATAAAAAAGAATTTATTAAATTTTATTTACAATCTCCAAGAGAGTAAGAATAGCATAGCATATCAAATGATTCTTAAAATTCTTATTCTCTTCTATTATTCTTAAAATTGGAAAATTATCTATTGTCCATAAAAAGTTCTTATCTGAAGAAAAACTCTGATCAACATCAACACTTGTTTTTGGAGGATATTTAAAATAACAAGATTCAATGCAAAATTTCACGCACTTCAATTGACGCAAAATGATCTTAAAATGAAAAAAAAAATGTACAAAATTCATTACGAATGATACAAATGAAAATAATTTTTAAAAAATTTAAAAAAACAAAAATAAAACCATGAATAATGCCTTAAAAAGGAAAAACCAGCGAAAAATTCAAACTATTTTAAAACAAACGAATTCATGAACATCAATGCCCTGTAAGTAATTAGGTTGTAATACAATATTAAAATATTAATGTGGTTTTCAATGATCAATTTACACAAAAATTAAGAATAAAAATTATGTTTTAGTTAATTTCACAAAAGAAAGTTCTAATTTAAAATCTGCACTGTATGCGAAACTAATAATTTGAGTCGGTATTTTTAAATAAAACAAATGTTAACAAATGTTTAGTATTTAGTGACGTGTAATAAAATTTATTTTACATGGGAAATCTAAAATGCTTTGCTAGTTCTCTTTATTTCTTTTAATTCGTATTATTTTGTTGGGGACAGAAATGGATTGGAAATCCGTAGTATCGTGATTACAACATCATCATTGCTTACAACTATTCATATAATTTTATACAATTCCTTTATATTCATTTTACATAGTTAACATGAACTAAAGAATTATATATTTTTCAAACGGAATTACTACCGTAAAAACCCACTTCCACTGTTTGGCATACATTACTTTAATTTATATTATTTGACCACCATAAGCAATTTGGATATGCATACTTTTTTAAAAATGAATTATAATCTCTAACACCTAGTTTTACATAGACTCTTTAATGTTTTAAATCATACGATATCTTAAATCATACGATATCTTAAATCAACATATTATCAATACTATGGTACCTTATATCAATTAGATATTTGAATTGCCATTAAGTAGAAATTACAAAATTGTTATATTTGTTTAAATAGAAATATAAAGGAATAGATGTGCAGCCAAAAAATAAATCAACTTCACGGGGCAACAAAATAAAATAAAAAGTTTTTATTTTATTTGAAATAAATTTAAAGATACATCGATATGAATGTATATAAATAAATAAATAAAATTTCTTTCTCAACCAAACAGTTCCCAAATGATTTTAAAAAATATCCTAGAAATATTTCATTGCACATGTAGAAGATTTTTTTATTCAAAATGTTTCCTTAAAATACATGATATAAAAAAACTAAATTCAATGACTTTATGGGTGAATCAAAAATAAGGAAAGTGTTTTGAAATACAATTCAAAAAATCAAAATTATATACGTGATAATACACATTATAAAAAACTGCAAAACGCAACATCCTTTCAATGTAATTTTTATTTATGAAAAAATACTAAATCTATTTTTATAGCCTTGAAGAGTGTAGCGAATTTAAAACCCCTCATTAATCAAGAGACTAGTGAGGTTAATGAATACTACACTAATTAATCACAAACCTTGTTTTATTTAGTAAAAATAATTTACCTTGATAAATTATGAGTAAAACTATAGGGATAACATAAACTGTCGACATAAACATAACATTTTAAAAGACGCGCAAATAACAAAATACGCAAATTAATTTTTCAAAAATGTTTTTATTAATGATAGAGCAACAGAATAGTACAATTTATATTTATCTTCATATTAAGCTTCTTAAGAGCTCAATAATATTGTTTAAGCGCAACAGTAACGTAACTTTAAAATTAATGTTTAACAAGTAATAAAATATATTTGTTCAATCTTTCCATTTTTTAATCAAAAACAAGGAATTTATATTCCCCAAGCAATCATGAAAGTTAAAATGGGATTTGTTTGACATTTTTGGTAATTTTTTTACATAATTTAAAAAACAACAATTTTAAGAGTGAAAATAAGTTATTAAAATTGGATTGCCAAGAGGATTGCCTTTCTGTTTCTTAAATACAAATATTCTTTCATTAAAATAATTGAAAACAAAAGAGGATGAAATATAATAAAAATATATTTAAAGTTGTGTGAAGAAAAAATACGAAAGGCATTGAAAATATGAAGCTAATTAATCACAATTTAAACAATTCTTTTCAAATTTTATGTATTTTAAAGAGAGTGTTTTTCTTTTAATTTCTAAAACAAATTTATTGATTCTTAGGGATAAAATGAATAAATACGGTTCTTTTTTTTCTGTTCTTTTTTTTTTTTTTTTTTTGAAAAAATTAGAGCAAAGACAATATTTATTCCAAAAAAATGTTTTTCTTTCATATAAAATACATTTTTATCTAAAAATTCTTAATGATTTGAGTCAAAATAAATGTACGCCACCTATGTATCGAATTCTCACATTTTATTAATTTTTTTTTTAAAAAAGCGGTTTTCATTTGAGATTAAAATTTCTAGAAAATAATATAAAAATAGAACTATAAAAAAATATTTTAAAATCATAAAGTTTTCGTTTGATGCCAAACCTCTTAATATCCAAGTAGGTTTGATCACTTCCGGCACTAATTGCTTCCTGCACCATCCGTGAGCCTTCGAATACGCGGAACGATCGTTTTTTTAACTATCTGAAATAGTATTCGAGTAAAACATTTTCTCCCACACATACCCCATAGTATATATATATATATATATATATATATATATATATATATATATATATATATATATATATATATATATATATATATATATATATATATATATATATATATATTGCTGGCTTATAGCTATCATTATTTAAAAAAGGAGTATATTACACGTTTTTCGATAACAAATTATTACTTTAGTCGTTATCTATATATATATTTCTCTTACACGGCACCAAAAAAAAGCCTCATTACAACTTCCCGAATGGCAACGTTAGAAAATCAACCAATGATTGCATCTAAAAATGTCACATGCCAAATCTAGCTGAGATGGCTCAACATATAGCGCTTTTAAAAACGGAAACAATAACCAGAGTGAGCATTATCAGGTTGTTCAATTCAGCTGCGGCAAAAATAAAAATAAACAACTTAAAAAATTAAAATGCTGCTGCCAGCCATAGAATTTTTTGAAAGTTAACTTAGCAACATAAATCAAAATTATGATACACGAGCGCTTGACGTAACAAATCCTTCAATTCTATAAGTGTATGCCCAAATTAACAATTGCAATTTCAAATTAATATTGAAATGTACAGGTTTAGAATTTTCTACAGTGAAAAGTTTTCGGAACTTCAGCATTCAAAAAAGTATACAAAATCTAGACGTTAAGAACGTATCTAATGAGCGAGCAAAGCGAGCATTGGATTGCAAAGCAATCCGAAATGAACTGCGAAAGCAGTTCCGGGGGTTGGTGAGCGCCAGCGAGCAGAGGGCAAAGCCTCCTAGTATGAGATAAACTAAATGATGAATGTGAAAGTGATAGCACGCGATGACTACGTCACCAAATTAGCATTCCTTAAGTTATCTAAAACCGCGTATTTATTTTATTTATAGTTATGCTTTTAAAATGTGCTTCTATGAAACAGCTTCGCATTAAATAGTTAAAAATCAACGGTATTTGAAATAAAATAAAAAATTATGTAAAAATAAGTGAAGAAATGGTACTGATTCTTTTAAGAAAAACATAAAAAATCTTCATACTATATTGAAGCCAGTAATACTTAATTAATTTTGGTAATAGGTAATAAAGGAATTCAAAAATAAGTTATGTACCAAAAACCGAAATAATGGAGAAACGGTAATCGTTCAGTCAGCAGAAACGTAAAAAATCATCATACTATTATTGACACCAATTATACCTAATTAGTTTTGGTAATTGGTATTACTAGTGTTATGGCAATTAGTCCAGTTTTAATAGTTAGTAAGTATGATATAGGTAAAAAGATGCATATGTTAGTATAGTTGCTACCGATTAAAATTGCATCAATATTGTGCAGTTTTAAATAGATACTGAAGAAAGAGAATTTCTACGGCACATTGAAATTAATAAAAGTACCAGAGAAAATGGCTTGATGGGGGCAAACTTTGAATATCATGAGTTCATCTCGATAAACAGCACTAAGCCAAATGATACTGAATGCATTTAATATTTATTTTTAATGGAATGAACTACTAAAAACGTGTTTTACTCAATCTAATTGCATAAAGTCATGGGAAAGGAATACAAAATGGAATTATTTAAGCTTCATAAATTGAATTGGAATAAGTATTTCCTCTTTTTGTATGATTTAAGCGTTATTCAGTACTTATTAACAGGGTATTTATAATTTTTACTCCATACAAAGAACGGGATATCAGCTACACTTTAAAAAATTCCAGATCAAATAACGGTAAAAAGTACCAGCACATAAAACTTATTTTTGCAGGAACATGTTTGGGGACAAAAACTCCGATAGGCCATAATTTTTACAGTAATAATCACCGTAAAATTACTGAATTTCTCTAATTAAATAAATATTACTTTAAAAATTACGGTATAGTATTTTACGGATGATGCACTCAAAATGCCGGTACTTACTAACGTAAGTTGATCCAGAATTTTTTACAGTGTAATGAAGAATGAACCTCAAATGAAACCATCATACTGGATCTTAACCTTATTATTGTGTAATATTAAAGTTAATTGTGAATATATATCATGTTGATATTAAGAAACACATTCAAGATTTGTGAAAAAAAACTGGCAGTTTATATTCAGTTTTCAAAGCATGCGTGTCAGAGCAATTCAAATTTTAAAAACAATGACTGTTATAAATTGTTAAAAAATCCCAAAATCTGATTAAAATTAAAATTAAAAGTACAGAAATCTTGTTCTGAAAAATTTTTTCGTATGTGCATACCGTAGAATTGATAAATAAAAAGAAAAAAAGTAGGTTGTTTTAAAATTTCATAGTGATGTTTAACTTTGATGGATTACAGATGCTTTGAAGAATTTACTAAAACTAATCGCCATGGATTAGTGATTTGTAATAAAGTTCATAACTATTAAAGTCAAAAAACGCTGTCTGATATTTTTTTCACCCTATTCTACTTCATTATAACATATAATTATGCTTAGAGACAGATTTTCCAGACAGTTTGAAACTGCTGTTCATATAGGTCGTTAAGCAGCTTCTGAAAGAAACACAAACGAAAAAAAAAAAATCTTCAAAGACATTTATGAAGTCTTTCCTCATAGAGAAATTAAGGTCTTTTTAAAAGTAGTTTATCTTGGAAGCAAGTAGAGAGTCATCTAAGGGATATAATTTACTTGATGAATGAATCAACACCACAACTGCAGTTTAGAGGATAAAACTTCATTGTTTAGCAGAAGTTAACTTAAACATGAACAGATTGTGTGGTCTTACAAAAAGAAATGCGTAATTGCTGAAGAAAATTTTATCATTGGTTAATATTCCGAATAGTATTTATATTCAAAGCGAGTTGTGGAAATTGAAAAGCAAATAGGCCACGTAATATTTTAATTAATGTATTAATTTTAATTAAACCATGTGAATTTATGAATTAAAAACATGATTATTTTTAAATGCCCTTCATTTTTGTCAAACAATGAAGTAGCATGACTCAAAGGAAATGTCATCACCAAGGGTTACTTAAGACACTGGGATAACTTAAGTCCTTTTGCTGTTTGAATTTCGGATGCTGTCTAGAGTTTTAAAAAAATTGTATTTTCTTTTAAAAGTAGCCTATGATGAAAAATCAACTAGGAAACCGTACAATCTTTTTTTTTATATATATAACCGGGGTTGAACAGCCAATACAGTTTTGAGTTTACGACTATCAATGCTCACCTCTATGGCCTCGTAATTTTAAATCCAAACCAGAAGACAAGGGACCTTCTGGATCAAGGTATTGAGAGAAAATAACTTTTGCGAAACTTTCTGAAGGGACTAACCCGCACTTGCTTTACATGGAGAGGAAAACTACGAAAACCACCCACGGTTAACCTTACGACAAGGAGATTCTAACCTATGATCCGTCTAACCACTGAGAATATTTCATGTCAGCACTGAGGTCGGTGCAAGCCGGATGCAGACTCCGTATCGACCAGCAATCGCTAGATTTCGAACCCGGTGCACCTCATTGAAAGGCGAATGCTGAATCCCCTGAGCCAGCACGGCTCGGTGCAATTCATTTTATTTTATAATCGTCGTTGAACAGCCGACCCAATTGTGAGTTAACGGCTACCAATGTTCAACTCTGTAACCTTGTAATTTTGAATCCAATCCAGAAGACAAGAGAAATGCTGGATCAAGTATTGGGAGAAATTCACCTTAGTGGAAGACTTTTTGATGGAACCATCCCGCATTTGCGTTACATGGAGAGGAAAAACATGATTTCCGAATTTCCGAACGTGATTAGCCTGACGACTAGGAGACATTTACCAATGACCATATTGATCTAACCTATGACTAACCATATTTTACGTCAGCACTGTGGACGGTGCGAGTCGGGTGTGGAATTCGAATCCCAGCCATCGCTGAGTTTCAAACCAATTCACCTCATTTGGAGGTGAGGGCTCTAACCCCTTACCCACCACGGCTTGATACAATCAATTGACATACATCGTTAATAGCATTAATAAGCAAAAATTAAACAAAATTAATATATGACCTTTTCAAAAAATTACATCAAAAATAATAGCCCTTGTAATTATTCATTTCTCGATTGCGTACCAAAAAATCTTTCAAATAAGCACCAACGATAGCAATTAAATAGCAATTCATTTCAGAAAGTTTTCATTGTTGGAAGCAGTATATTCTACAACATCTTGCAAAAATTCTATTTTGTCCCAGGAACTTTACGTAGTATGCCTGTAATTAATCATGAAGTGTCCATGAAATGAAATATTGACAGCTTCATATATTAATTTTCTATTTTTTAAACAGACCCTTTTGAATAGAATGACCTACATAACACAGTGAAAACGAAAGTAACCTATCAAGAAAGGCTTCAACAGTAATTAAACATAAAAATCCTTCACATAGTGAATAATGATGAAAACAAATGGAGAAACTTCAACCTAGTTTCTAGTTTTTTTTTTTTACTTCAACTTCAAGATTAAAACAAAACAATTTTCGATACTCATTTCCGCTGTTACGATATTTTTGTGGTAGTTCCATCCCCTCCTTTCGTAAAATTCAAAAGAACTCAGCATGATAGTTTCAGCAAAATATCGATCACACACTTTTACCTCTTGGAGCGAAAAATTTTCTACTTTTGAATCGATTAGAGACACATACGCATTCCATCAACTCACGTAGACCATACCATATCGATATGTTCAGTGATTTATAGTTTGATGGCATGCCTCTGCAATCGAACTAAAAGGATAAAAAGACGAAAGCAGATCCCTTGATGGACAAAAGAAATTGAGAAAAAAAAACTAAAGCAATGAGTCACGAATTCCAAAGAAGAAGAGGTGGGGTATGTAGAAAGAAAACTTCAAACTTCAGAAGAAGTTCTAAAGCAACCATTTTTTTTTTCTTCCGGGAGAAAAAAAAAAAAGAGGTTTTGACTCTCAAGAATGTTTGAAGTCTCCAATTCCGATGGGGAACGTAATATAAAGAGTATAGCTCTTTTTACTACACTATAGGGGTTGCTTGATGCATTTCGGTCCTGCGTTTTCCAAGTCTTATTGTAATCTCTTCTCTGCTCTAACAATGCCCAAAGAGAATGTTCTGATAAAAGAAAAAAGGTGTTTCAACTCTGGAAAGACTCGAGTTCGGGGAATTATCGGAGTCGGTAAAATGAGTTTGGAATCGAGTCCACCAAAAATAGAAGCATCTTCATCTGTTTTGTTTTCCGCTACAATTGCTGGACTGTGTACTCGATTACCTCAACCATTACTGAAACGGTAATGAGGATCAAGAGATGCCGGAAAATGGCAATAAAACGTTGCTATTTATATTGATTTCCCTTCACAGTGCATTAAGATGCTTTTTAACTTCTTATAGATAATTTATGAAAACAGTGGACAGCACTCTGCAATCTTAGAAGAATCTGTTTAGCATTGAACCATAATATCGGTATTTATAATCATAATATGAGGATATTTTAATTGAGTCCAATTATGTTTCAATCAAATTCAAATTTATGTTTCTAAACAAATTCAAGAATAGCACAGCGGGCCAGCATCCAAGGTTTCGTGGCCGAAATTAGTATTTCGATAAAATTTGTTTCAAAATTTGGGGGTTTTCATGTGCAGGTAAATTGAATTCATAGTTGAAATTTTGAAATACACAAAAAATTCCAAAATAAACAAGCAAAATAGCAGCTGAAATATGGCGAGCAAAAATTAAAACAATAATATAGTACGTTTAAATAATTAAATATAGCAATGAAAATATAATAATTTTCGTAATTTTATATTAAAAATGAAAAGCAAATATATATTTCTGAAATAATATTACAAAATAGCGCGAATTAATTACGAAATAACGCGAAAACATGAAAAAAACATAAATTTTGTTTTTCGGTATATTTAGTCCACTTTTGCAATATAGGCAAAATGGGGCAGGTGTTTTCGAAAGAAGAAACATCAAAGAAGACGACAAAAAAAAGTTTAGCTAATTACCTCGTGGAACTTTTGTGGAGATAAGTTTCGAAAGTAAGTCAAACATTGTAAAATGTCAAATGATAAGATATAAACTATAAGTTTGTCAAGAGTATTAACTAATTCAACAAATTGAAAAAATGTACTATAATTTCAGACTAATTACTCTGATAAAAATGCAACAGTAAGGTAAAATTCCTATATATATTTCTGAAATATAAATTTAAAAGTCACATTTAAAAAAAAAATTAACATCTTTTTCACTACATTGTACTCTTGTCGGTCCAAAAAGTAAATTATAATGTTTGGAATTATTATGAATACTTAATTTGGGTGATATTAAAACTATCTACACATATTTTAGTTGAAAATTTAATTTTGACTTTTGGCCAAAGATCAGGGTCTACTGGCCCACTGCGAATTGCAAGGTTTAACACGAACATGATTTAAATTAGCTCATTATTTAAGATACATCAAATTTGAATAACATAATCATGATTCAACAGACTTAACAGTGCCTAATAGTATAAGAAACATGAAAATCACAACCTAATTTTTTTAAAAAACCAGTAACAAACAAAAAGTAATAACGCTCGGAAAAGTTGGAATGAAAAAAATTCTCGAGAAATATTTTATCATATTTCTATATAGTATATAAATAAACAAAATTAATAACCACTTCCGATTTATTATTCTTATTTTTAATAAAAATTTAATTAAAGATCACATTCTCAAAATGAAGTATCGATGGTTATCTTCCCAAAATGCCAACTGTTTCCGCGAGTTAGTGAGGGGGGGAACAAATTTTGGTGCGGCATTTTCTATGGAATTCGCAAAATTACTTAACCGATTTCAAGAGTTTTTAAAATAAACTCTTATGAATATTAAATATGCCATTACATATTTCTTTAAGACTTTGCAACGTCTTAAGATATGAGATAGAGTATGGGGATCGTAGCTCTGTCCTTATAAATCAAGATGGTGCATTTAAAATAAAAAGTGCTAAAAAATATTTGAAAATCTTTATATTTATTTTCTTCTATTATCCAAATGAAGATAGAATGCACTCTGTGATACTTATAATAACGTAAAACAACGTGAATAAAGCAAAACATCAGCCTAATTAATAAAGCAAAACAACATGAATAATTATCCTGTATCCGTGTCTCCTTGTACTAATAAAATCTGAAAATACATCTATATGTAGAAGAAATTACTGTAATTTTATTTATGATTTATTTACTTTGTTTTGTATTATTTACTAATTTTCTTTAAAAGTATTACAGTAATTTTCCTACATAGAAATCTAATTTAAAATTTTATTAGTTAAGGTAGTTACGGATAAATCTATTTTCTTGGAAGAAAAAGAACAAAAAAACTTTGTTTCCAGCTTTCCAATTTTAAAAAAATACTGAGCTGGTTTATCAGGACAACTGCGACATCAGTGAAAAGAAAAATATTCATAGCTTTTTTTAGAACACTGGAAAAATTATTGATAGTAATTTTTCAGTTCCAAAGATTGATAATGCAAACGAAAAGTAATCTGTGCTCCTAACACTAATACACTGTTAGAATTTTCATTCTAATATTACGGTAAAATAACCAGCTGCAGTCTATCTATCCAAATAATCGTAAAATTTATGATTTTTTGTACTTTTGCAGTTTTGAAACCGTTTTCAAATAATATGGTTAAAAAATCTTGAATACAAATTGATACGAGTTTTTTAAT
The DNA here is from genome assembly GCA_949128135.1 of Parasteatoda lunata. Classification (NCBI taxonomy): domain Eukaryota; kingdom Metazoa; phylum Arthropoda; class Arachnida; order Araneae; family Theridiidae; genus Parasteatoda; species Parasteatoda lunata. The sequence continues at coordinate 78,010,041 of OX421970.1, read as the reverse complement.
TTAGTATAATTTTGTATTCATGGATTTTAACCATCTACAACTAGCATGGTTTCAAAACCATAGAAAAAAATTTAACTGGAAATTGCAGTTAAGTTGCGATTGAGTTTTGTTTTATAAAATGAACCGTAGAACGTGATTTAATTTTATTTGGTTGTTTCACCTATCGCATAAGATAGAAAATACTAGACTTTTGCTTAGAGTACTTTTGTGTTAAGCAGGTTTATGGTGCTACCATTTAAGCTTGAATGAGAATATTGTTTTCTAATAGTTCAGAGTCATAAATTGGCAGGACACTGGAAACTTTTCGTGTGTTGAAGGGGAATGGAGGAAATAGTGTGGTGTCAACGCTGGGACTTATTCCCATTCTGTCGCTCATGAGATGATAGATCGGCTATATGTACCCAGCTGCAAGAAACTAAAAGGCTTTATTAGGTGGGCCTCGTTGGTGAGATAAAATTCTGGTTATTTAACCGCATTAGACGAAAACAGTTAATAAACTTTTTTCTCGCATTTAACAGCTTGAATACCATGGTTATTTGACTGTTTTGTTTGATATGGTAAAATAAAAATTTTATAAATTGTCATTTAACCATTTTTTTCCAAGAAATTTCTAACAGTGTGGGATTACTTTTAAAAAAAATCAAAAAATGATTAGTTTATAAAGCATGTATACGATTTATAAGTATTTCTATAACATTTTCGATATTTTTTTTTTTTCCATTAGACTTAATCATAAAATTTCGCCATTGAGAATAAAATAACATTGCTGGTTCCGGCTCTTGTGGCATGAAGCATAACATTCAATTCAATAAAAAAAATAATAATAATACATAAAACAAACTGAATGCATAGATAAAACTGAAAAATATACGGATAAATCTTAGCATTTTTGGAGCCGTTTAAGTGATCACTTAACTATTAAAGAGTGCACTCCATCCATAAATTCCGGCAGAGAAAAAGAAAGTGGAAACTGTTTCGAAGGATAAAAAACGGGATGAAGGAAATCATTTTATCTCCCCAGGAGAGTGATTGATAAATGTTAAAGGTCGGACCTCCCCGAGATTGTCTCAGTTGACCGCAGACGACTCCTTTTAATGCATTTCCCTATCACTCGTTGAGTGAACGACGATTCTGGAGAAAATATAACTCTTGAAAAACTAATTCAGTGGAAAGAATTCTGTCAAAAAGGAGGAAAACATCACATCTTTGTTTACACTCAAAGAATAAATAGTCTTTTTTAAAAATAAATAAAACGTATTAATAAATAAATGAAATAAATAAAACGCATAAAAAAGTTTTAAAGTTTTGAAAGCCATTTAAAAATTAATATAAAAGACGATTGGGATTTAAATAATTAAAATTTAAAACGTGAATAAATATTGAAGGTTAAACATATTGTAAGGTCCACTCGAAGATTGAATAGTTTTGTTAGTTATACGGACAGGCTTTTACTGACTTATTTACATGTGATTCGCTTAGGGAAAGTATAGCAATATCATGGTAGGATTTAGTAGAACGAAATTAATTGCAGATCTATAATGGTAGAATACATTTTTGAAATGTATTACTAGCCTAGGAATTAAATTATGACAACGATTTCAAAAAAGGTATGGGATTGAAATATTTACAATATAAAAAGTGAAGAAAATATAAGAGACTGTTAAAAATATTGTAAGACCCACTTAAGTATTCAATAGCTTGTTAATGAGGACTGCTGTTCAATGCCGGTCATAATATAAAATATAAACAATATACTTTATCAGTATACTGTAACTTATAAAATATTATTAATGTAAATTATTAGTGTAAATTTTAGTATTATTAATGGTGTTGAGCAGTATACTATTTTATTGCTTTTTTATTTATTTATTTATTTATTTTTTGCATTTCATCGACCTCAAATTCAATTTGTGGTAGGACTTTCTTGTTCCCTTTTACAGAAAACTAATTTTGAAAAACTTCTGGATAGACAAATTGTTTGCACAAATTTGTCCCCAACCATATTGAAAGGACATTATCTGGAATGGCATTACTTGCTGTTTCTTGAGTAACAATGCGATTAATGCTGTTATTTTAGAAATAGATATTTTCACAGAGAGCAACATCTAAATGTACACAAAAGTTCATACAACACGTTGAGTGGGAAAAGTATTCAGATACAAAATCCTTCAATTAAATTTAGAGTGCAATACGAAATATTTTTCACGTCTTGTCAATTTTCTTGAACCTTATAAGCTTTATTTATGGAGATTTATGTTTCTGGTACGAGCTTGAAAAAAACATGTAAAATATTGTTAGGTATTCTAAGTGTAAATCCGACACCTATATGCTTATTTTTATTTATCTTAATTCACATATATTTTTAAATAATTAAAAAAGACAGTAAATTTGTGCGTAAAGTTATAAGAATATAATTTGTGAAGAAAGCGTAAGCTATTTATATTGTTGGAACATAATTTCATGATTGTGTTTTAATTGCAACATTATAATACATTTATTGTATAACATAATTCCATCTGAAATCAACTTCAGATCAGTGTCTATTAAATTTTCTAAAAAATATTAATAATAACATATTTACTGTTTCCTGGTGGAAAATAGTTATCTATAAAAAAAGGATATTTTTTCAATTTCTTAAAATAATAACTCTTAAAATTTTTAAGTTCGATGAATAAAAGAAACCAAATACATACCAAGTATTTGAACAAAAAGATCTTATATCTCATCAAAGTCGAAAAAAAATTTCTGTAAATGTTTTCAATTGAAAATAGCTTTTATGACACAAATAAAAAAACTTATTTTAAGAAACGTGATGTAAATTATTCAAAACAGAATGGAAAAGTTTTCAATATTCTATTATTTTCAAAAAGTAATCGACAGAGTTAAAACCGTGACTAATCTCATTAAAATATTCAATTTCATTAGATGACGCAAACAGAAGTTTAATGAAGATTAACACTTATTGCAATTGTAAGTAGAATAGAATTTTTTCAATAATATAATTTGAAATTAAATAAAAATTAATTGTAAAATAAAACATACTTGTTAAGAAGTCACCAACACGAAAATAATTATTTAATTGAAATTAAATAGATCAAAATACTTTTCTTTAACATTTCGGAATAAAAAAATAAACGGAATAAAAATCGCAAAATAAAGAACTTATTGGGTAAGAAAAAAATCCAATACATATTAATATATATATATATATATATATATATATATATATATATATATATATATATATATATATATATATATATATATATATATATATATATATATATATATATATATATATATATATATATATATGTATGTATAACATGATATGAAAAAACATGTAATTGTAATGGAGTGTTAATTCTGAATTTATATATATAATTATTTCATTAATTTTTTCTTGAAATATAATTAGCAATATTGAAATGACAAAATTAAAATTCCATCAAGCAGATAATTAAAATTCTAACAAACTAGAAAAATCAAAGTAGAAACTAAAAAAACGCGAAAATGCAATAACTGGAAAAGTTTCAATAACACAAAAACAGTCTGAAATTGTTATGTATATTCCTATAATGCAAATGTATATTTCTATAAAAGTTTCATAACTCATTTTTTTAAATAAATTACATGTGTTTCTAACTAGTGGAAGGTCGATTTAAGAGATATTTTTAAAAAAGCATATATATGCAAATTTAAAAACATATTTTGGCTAGCTGTAATTGGTGAAAAATAAATTATTCTAATAATCCTATAAAGTAATTGCAGAAGCTGTTTATGAGACCTTCGATCCCATTTAAAATTATTGACTGTCCATGACACGACACCAACCAACCAACCAATCCTATAAAGTCTAAAAATATTAAAAAAATATCTGGCTAGCAAAAACATGAATAAAAGAAACAAAACATTTCAAATTAAAAGCACGAGAGTTTGATAGAACGTACATTAGAGAGTTGTTGATTTTTGAGGAAATAGTTTTTGTTTTTTTGGAATTTGAGGAGTATACTAATTTTGTTACTTTATTTGTGATTTTTAAATAAATTTTTTTATACAAAAAAAGAACTTAATATAACTTGATACGTTACAATCCGTTAACTCATTAAGGTAAAAGTATAGAATTTAACATTTTTAGTTAATATTAAAATAACAGAAACTGAAAATGAAATTCAATGAAATTTCAATGAAATTTATCAATTATTTTTTTATTTTCAATGAAAATTTTTTGCTTTACTTGAAAAAGTCGAAAATCTGTAAAAGTAAGCGATGTAATGGAAAATACTAAACAATTTTTAAAATTTAAAATTTCGCATGAATCCAAAAGAAGATTTCTTACAACTGTATTTACTAAAAATATAGCAAATAAATTTTATCTTTAAACACTAACATCATTAGTTTTAACATGGTAAAAAAACACATTAAGTCAAACTTAGAAATAAAAAAGGCCTAGTAGTGAGTAGAAGAAAAAAAAACACGACATTTTTTTTTTAGTTTGGTATGTGTTGCTCAAAAAGTGCAAACAACGAACAAAAAAAAGAATAATTTGCTTTACATAAGTTCTTAATCAAATTATTTTAAGTTTGGGTACAGTAAATGTGCCATTCAATCTTTTTGTGTGAAAATAATTTAGTGCATGATCCTTCATTTCATCAATAAAAAATTCTATCATGACTATATTGTTGATTAGAATCAATAATTTAAAAAATTTGATCAAAATGATTAATCAATAATTGTGAAATTAAAAAACACCACCTTAAAATATTTAATAAAACTAAGGATGATCTCTAAATTTATCATAATACTAATTTGATAATGCAAAATTGTTAAATAAATTAATGTTCATTAAAATTACCTAAGTCAAAAAAAGTTTGAAACAATAAATCCAACGGGTAAGGCTATATGCCTGTACCACTTATATAATTATTGGACGGTTTGTATGTCAAAACTAATGAATTTCGTGATTTTCACAAGCAGCATTCTCAATAAATATAAAAGGATGTTAAAGCGTAAAATAATTTTTTTTTCCATTCTTTAAATCGATAATTCCAATCGATTAAATTGATAATCGATCCAGGAGTTCCCTTGTCTTCTAGATTGGGTTCAAAATTACAAGGCTACGGAATTCTTTAGTAGCCCAAAACCCTGAAATTGGGACGACTGTTCAACGACGGTTATAGAATAAAATATATTATCTATTTAAAGATTGAAAAATGATGACATTAAAATATATGAATGGAAATTAACACATTAAAATAACTTATATCAAACAACACTTAAAAAATAAAATTCTTTAAAAAATTATTTTACTTATTTTTTCTTAACGTTCTTGATTTCTTATCCAACAGTAAATATTTGGAAAAAAATAAAGCATATTGGCAATTCATAATTTTATCTAGAAAATAAATAAACAGCAATTTGTTTCTATTTCTATAATGAAAACTTTTAAATATTTTTTTTATAATATAAGTCCTAATTTGCTCCAGAGAAGAAAAAAAACAATTTCTGTCTCTTTTTACATTGCAAAAATTTATAAATTTTTCATAAACAATATATCTTCTAATTTACACCAACCAAAAATGAAACAACAATTTCTTTCTCTCTTTATTCTGTGCAAATTTTTTACCCATAATACAACTTTTTATTGCTCCAGCTAATAGATAAAGAAAAATATTTTTCTCTTGTGACATCAAAGCATATTGATAATAAAACTAATCTTGTAAAACATAGTTACTATTAATTTAAGTCTTTACATAAAATATTATTAATTGTTAAAACTTTTAGCAACTAAACGATAAAAAATACAAAGACTGAGCTTTAGCCACTTCAAAATAATAAAACGGAAAAAAAATAAAAAATAAAAAAAGTAAGTGTACTTTGCCTGTACCAGAGCTCAAAAATATACCACAAAAGAGTTATTGGATCATTGTGTAATTTATCTTTCGCAAAGCCAACAGAAAAAATAGAAGGTACAAAAACGGTCTCAAACAATTATCCGACAAAAAATAAAATAATATAAAATAACCGAAAAGTTTATCTTTCGAATTTTACGACTACACATTCGGAGCTCTTTAAAACAACTCATAAAAAAATTATTTTGTCCGTGGGGAATGATTTCTTTTTATTTTCCTCTCGTTCCTTTTTTCATGAGTTTTATAACCTCGAGAGAAACGATTATTTATCCTCGTCAAATAGTTTTCGATCTGCGATCAGAAAAAAGGAAGGAAAAAAAATGTGTATTAACCTACCATCCGTAAAACAGATGAGATAGATGTCGTCTAAAGCTTTAAAAAAATAATTTTATGATCTACCCTTCCTATTTAATATGCATTCTCCGATGTTTATCGAGTCTTGTAAATTTCTAACGAAACTTCGTGTATTTTATGCATTTCAATTTGAACGAAGTTTGATAACCACGCTAGCAAAAGGATGTATCTTTGATTTGATAGATATGCTTTTAAGAGACAAGCGGCTCAAGGGACATTTTGGGGATACAAACAGTTAATAAAAGAGGTTTAAAACACTTTTATGATCCAGTCTTTCTTATTATTCATCATGTTTGAAATATGTAAAAAGAAAACACGCGATAATAAAAGTATGTAAATTATGGCCTCTAAACAACAAATGAATATTTGATAGAGAGTTGTTTTGTAACAGTCACAGCAAATGAAGTAAAAAAGTCATTTTATTGCAATAGTTTTTTTTCTTTCTTTTACAAAATAAAATAGAGGTATGAACTATTACCAGTTGCGCTCAGAACAGAAATAATAATAAGTATTTAAATAAAAACATAGTTCAAAATTTAAATTCGCGTACCTTCTAATAATGGTATTAATTTAATATGCGTGTAATACAGGTATTAATACAGGGTGAAAAGACATAACATACACACATATACACATCAAAATTTTAATGGTTTTTAAAATATCGACACCAAACTTATAAATCAACTCGAAAACGTTACTACCTGTGATATATTTGAAATTTTTCTTAGTGACTACCTTTGCAATTAAACCAGTGCGGTAAACACTTTACAAAATTTCCGGGTTTTGGCCGCTACGCACCGACTGATATTTTCTCTTATTCCTTGCACATTGTCTTGCGGATTCGAAAGTCTTATAAATTTTAGCAGAAACCCTTGTCTCCAAGAAACGAAAACCTCCAATGGATTCAAATCTGGTGATTTGAGGGACTATTCGTGTATAGTAAGAAAGACAGGAAAAAGCATCGTTTACAACTCAAGATTTTCTTTAGCCATGTGTATTAAACTATAATTCCACTGTAAAGTCCATTCTTAGATTTCAACGATTTTTTGTGTCAAAGGCAGAATAACATCGTCCAAAAATGAGTTTGTGATGCGTTGCGATAATATTTTTTATCAAGTTTCGTGCAAGTAACTTCTTGTATCCCTGCCACCTATTATCAAGTAATTCATTGCCAATTTCTTGTCAAACAGTGCAATTTTCAACATATACTCTGAAAAATCTACTCAGCGTTAAATCATAATACTTCTACTTTGAATTCAAATCTAGTAGATTATAAAGTGACCACAGCTGTGCTATAAAAAAATCAGGAACTCCTTTAACATTCCGTCAGTTTTGAGAGTTAACGTAGAATCTCATTGGAAAGTCCAGTTCTGATTCCCAAAGAACTTCTGTGATGAAAGCAGAATAGCATCTTCCAAAAAAAACTCATGATGTTTTGCAATAGAAATATTTGTTATTAAATTCCATGCAAGTTACTTCTTTTCAACCTGTCATCTGTTATCAAGTAGTTTATTGTTAAACGCACTATAATCTTGGCAATATAATCTCCGAAATAACTGTACGACAACGGTACAAACTTGCTGGTATCGTGCAATTCATTTAATATCTACAATAATATGGTTTACCATGCCATTGTATTAGGTTACAATAGATTTGGAAGCTGTTATAATTCACAACGCAATTATGATCCCCGAAAAAATCATGCCACGAAATATTTTTGTATTTTAAGCGTTTTAGCGTCTTTTAAACTTTTGTCAGTTAGGCAGTTTCTTATAATTTATTTTCAAAAAATAAAACTTCATATGTTAAAAACGTAGCTGAGTCTATACTAAAAGTTTTTAAGTTGCACCCTAAAAAGCAAAACAAATTCACCAGCTATTCAAAAAAAATCTTATATCCTAATAAGAATTTAAAAATAGAGTAATTGCGAATAACTTTGAAACTATCTCCAAACCTTAAAAGATCAAAGAAATGTAACAAAATTTCCTGCGAAAGATATTTTCTTTCAAAGTAATCATAAATACCGATTCCTTTTTCACGTGCAATTAAGAAAAAAAGAGGGATAAACTACGAGAGCTTTAACTTCATTAGAGAGCTAGGAGATTTCCGAAATTCGATAATTCCTTCCTCTACAATTAAGACATAAATAAATTACTAATGCGATACTTCGATTAGGGGATAATTAATCTTTAATGCCCATTCTACAATGGAATTCTTTCTCCGTATAGTATCAAGTACACTTATTCCATTTGTTTTATTTATGCTAGGATGCAACTAAAAGAGAATTTTTGCTTACGAATATCAGAACTAGAATTGGAAAACTTTTATGTACAAAGAAAAATTTTATAGCCGAATTAATTGATGAAAGAATTAATAAAAAAAATTCAATCCATTGTCGACAGGTAAAAAAACGCATTACATTCATTCTTTTATGTATAATGCTTTAATACTTAACGACTCGAGTATACCTACAAATTTAACCAACTTTAATTTCATTTTATTTTATAACCGGCGTTGAACAACCGACACAGTTCTGAGTTTACGACAACTGCGAAACTTAAATTTTATTCTGGGCCTAAAGGCAATTGTCAAAGTTAGTTGGAAAGTTATTGTGAAAAAGTTTGGATTTCAAATTATGTCCTTCCAACGTAAAGTTGGTATTATTGCTGGTATAATGGTAAAGTTGGTATAATTTGTCAATCGTCTTTTGGCCCAGTTTAAAATTAAAGAACAAATTCACCTTATTTGGTTTTTCACTGTCCACAAATGCCTAAACAGCAACCGTCCCTTATATTCATTTATGACACACCATCTTCAATCCATAAGTTTGGAAGGATGACAGTTGATATGGTGTATATGTGAACGGGGACTTGGATTTGGTTTGGTTATGCACTAATTACGAATTTAAAAACAATTTCGATTTTGTAATTTCATTATCTTTGAGCTTTGAGTTCTCTTTTTTTATTGCTTAGGTAGGGTCCAATAGCAACATGGCTTACATCTTTTACTGTTCGCCGTTGCTATAACGAAACCCCATACTTGTTTCGTTCAGAGGTATGTATTTTTGTTGTTGGCTGCTAAGGAGTTACAGCAATCTATATATATATTTCTCTTACACGGCACCAAAAAAAAAAAGCCTCATTACAACTTCCCGAATGGCAACGTTAGAAAATCGACTAATGATTGCATCTAAAAATGTCACATGCTAAATCCAGCTGAGGTGGCTTAACATATAGCGCTTTTAAAAACGGAAACAATAACCAGAGTGAGCATTATCAGGTTGTTCAATTCAGCTGCAGCAAAAATAAAAATAAACAACTTAAAAAATAAAAATGCTGTTGCCAGCCATAGAATTTTTCTAAAGTTAACTTAGCAACATAAATCAAAATTATGATACACGAGCGCTTGACGTAACAAATCCTTCAATTCTATAAGTGTATGCCCAAATTAACAATTGCAATTTCAAATTAATATTGAAATGTACAGGTTTAGAATTTTCTACAGTGAAAAGTTTTCGGAACTTCAGTATTCAAAAAAGTATACAAAATCTAGACGTTAAGAACGTATCCAATGAGCGAGCAAAGCGAGCATTGGATTGCGAAAGCAGTTCCGGGAGCGAGCAGGGGGCCTCCTAGTTTTTATTATATTTTTGCTATTAATGCAAATATATCTGCTCTAATTTAAGTCAGTAGCTTTTGCGCGTGTTTTTTGGAGTATAATAACTTTTTAATAGCTTCTTAAAATATTTCGTAATATTTTCAACATTTTATTTCTCTCTCTCTCTCTCTCTCTCTTTATATATATATATATATATATATATATATATATATATATATATATATATATATATATATATATAATAACAGGGCTTCATCCCTGTTATCAGTGGTGTATTTAGCTTTAATAATTCAGTCGTAAGCCATGATACACTCCAAAAAGCTTTATTAATGGTAGTAGGCTGGTATCGATAACAATTCACATCCACACTCCGCAAGGGAGGGGGTGGACAAGACTTTTGACAATTCCGGAACAACTTATTAGGATTAGAACATGATGAAAAAGCCATGCGAAAAGCATTGCTCTCGCTTTTATACTAACACATATTTGAGTAAAAAGGCACAGTCTCTGACATTCTTGTATCCTTACGCATTAAGGAAAATCATTTCATGTTTCCTTATATGGAAGTGAAAGGGGGAGAGATTCTAAAAATAACTCAATCGTATGTTTATCAGCCTTGAATTCCCAAAATAGAACCTCTCTACGCTTATTCTTTAACAAAGACATTTTATGAAAATGAAAGAGTTTTAATTCTTTTATTAATACAAAAGTATTATAATTTTTGTATTACATATATATATATATATATATATATATATATATATATATATAATGAGTCTATAAAAAGCAAGCAATACCAAGAAGTGTATGAATATAGAAGTGTATGGCACTTTATATGGAAATGAAAAAGATTAGGTGTGATAGTATGGAACAGAACAAACAATCGACTCATACATATTTCAGAGTTTCATATTTTGCAATATATTCTCCGAAAATATCACCTTCAAGTTAAAAGTATTAGATGCACTGAAATGTAATTCAAATGTATTCAAATAATATTCCCCACTCACTTCAAAAGAATTGATTTAAAATCCGCAAGTTAATCATAATCTATGTATCTTCCATATTATTTAAATGAACTCCTATAGTTTACGGAAATGTGAACAAAACTTCCATATTTAGAAGAAAGAGAAGAACTAAATTAAACAGGTTTTCCCAGATAAACTCAAAAGGAAATAGAAACAGATATCTGGAAAGATTGAATAATCAATATGGATAGTGCAGAGAAACAAAAATTACACGGTTGTGTAGAAAGATTCATTCTTAAAATTAGAATTTTTATCTAACGTTGAGTGCTTCTTAATGTTTTTAACATTTGCAAAAAACAAATATAGAAAAATATCTAAGTCGTAAATAAAAAGATTAACACTAAAAAAATTATTTTATTTTTGTTGAAGCTTAATAAAAATAAATTGAACGTTATTGGACTTTCAGGTTTTATTGTTTCCGTAAAAGAAAAAAAAGACTCATTTTAAACAATTATTGTAAATGCTTTATGCATGTAGAGTGATAAAAAGTTAAAGGACAAAAAACATGTTGTTGTTTGTTTTTTTTTGTAATAAATTTCCTACTTTTTTCTCTTTCACAGAAATTTCCTTTTTTCATGGAAAATTTTAATTTTAGAAAATTAAATTATTAAAAAGTAAATTAAACTTTAATTACCATAAAAGTACATTGCATCGGTAAGTTTTTAAACCTGGGCGCAGCTCGAAATGCTGCAGAAAACGACACAGATCGAAAATGGACACAGATCGGAATGCATGTTTAAGAAAGTGAGCATAGCATTTGATTTCGATTTTCAAACTTCTTTAACGTGCACTGTTCTTTTTTTTAAACTATAAACTAATAAATATAAATAATTTCGTATTTTGATATCCCCCAAATGAATAAATAACTAGGTACTTTTTATTAATATAGTCTTTTCTATAAAATTAACAGTTGTTTTAATCAAGTTGCCACCGATGCTATACATTTATAATAGTTGTAGTAAATTTACGTGGTTGGAATTAAGAGTTTTGAGGGTGCGTAGCCAAATTATTCAACAAAAAATAAGCACTTTTCAAGCACTCAAAAGATATTTTTAAGCACTTTAAAAAAATATCATAATTGGGAAGAGTTGAAAAGTTTTTGACTATTGACGGTTTTATCTTATTTCAACCATCAGGTCAAAAAAAACTTTTCGCATTATTTTTGACAATTGTTAAAAATTATGAAGTTTTGAATCATATAAAACGAATGGCGTTTTCATACGCTACGAACTGACAATACGCCAAAATAGATTGGGGTTGAATGAATTGTGATTACGTTGAATAGAAAAGTGTGAACTGCGTCTTTTTGCATAATTCGCAAATAAAATTAACATGGTAAAAGAAAAATCTCATTTTGAAAAAGGAAAACTTAAGCACTTTTTAAAAACACCCAATGAAAAAAGCACCATTAATGGCATTTAAAAAACGAAAATCGAAAATAAGAACCTTTAAGCACTTTTTAAAAACGCTACGCACCCTGGTTTTAAAACTCACTTTATCGTTTAGAGTTCTGAATAGGAAGACGTGGCCTGAAAGTTTCATCTGTAATGTGCCTAGCTACCCCGATCCCGAAGTTCGGGAGTTTTTCCCGTGAAGATATTAGGGTTTAAATATGTAAGAACATGATTTCTTGTGTAGTTCTTAAATTTGGGTTGAAAACTGAAAAGGCGTATTTTTTGTTTTGTTTATTTTCGTAAACACACATTTTCAACTGTGTAGATTTTCATACTATGCATTGAGATCTATGTCCAAATTTAAAAACTCACCAACGATTTTTGATTTTTTTTAAACAAACTAAAAGTATATAAATATTCAAATTACATAGATAAAGAAATTGAGAATCAAAATGCGTAATTAGCACAAATGAACAGATCTCGTAAGTGGCAATGCCCTTATTATTGTTTTATGATAATTCAGAAAGTTGAGGGAGTGAAGAAATTATGACCAGATTCTTCCCAGTGACTCTGCGTTTAAACCTTTATATTGTTAGCAGATATGCTTGACAAAATGAAAAATATGCGAAGCACGAAAAAACCAAGCCTACATAGGTTAGTCCTACATTATTAAATCAATGTCATGTTAAAATAAGCAACGAAAGGTAAGTGTTCCAAACAAGTTCGACACTTTTCATTCCTTTAAAAGAATTACGGTAAAGAAAAAAAAAGAAAAACATATTGAACGGTTGAAATATTAAATTAAAACTTGAGAGAAACATTTCGAAATCATTTTTCAACTTGCAAGAAACATTTTTCAACATCTACTAACTTTCGGAATTTATATATTTTTCAAAGAATTAAAATTTTTGACATTCAGTAACGAGGTAACTCTTAGGAACTTAATTTTAGAAGATAAATTATTTTAAGGCCCCCAAAAGGTATTACCTTTTAAAAAGAGAAATCAGTAAGAGTTGTAAAAATTATAGAAATGTAATAAAGCAGTCGTAAGTCGTCTTGTTAGAAAAACCAACTTGTAATAGTAACTCAGTTAATTTCTCAGATTTACACGAGATCCATAATACTTGCAACTAATCACGTGGCTGTGTATAAGGGTGATTCTCACGAAATATGACAATTCACTGTCCCTTGCTCCAAGATCTAATACTATACTAAAAGAACTTTTTTTTTAAAAAGAAAATTAGTAAATTGCATTGCTGTTAGTATTTTAAAATGACTTTGCACTAGCATTGACTGTTTTGTATAGTTAAAAAATTTAATTGAACTTCAAAATGTCATTTTCCTGGCATGTCCCAAACAATGTTTCCAATAATAACTAGCTTCAAAACTTCCCATAAATTTTTCAATATCTAATTATTTTTATTTCTAGAATATACGCAGAGGGTATTATTATTTACAAAAACTTCGTTTAAAATAATTTATTCTGTTAATAATTTGTTTGTCCCAAGAAAATCTGTCATTTTCCTGGCTACTTTTATTTAGCGGTTTATAACCAAAATAGATAGAGCCATCAATCAATGTCTTTTGTTAATAGATTGATTAAATACCTTCCTATATGAGCATGTCTTGTTGCATGAATAAAGAACCAATTTTCTGGTTCAAAATATATTTCAAAAAATTTTTCAAGATGAGTAGGTTTCTGTGTTGTCATTTTCCTGGCTTCTTGAAATCATTAATAACATAAACTGCAAAGATTTATCGGAGTTATTTTAAGAAATCCTGTTGTTTTCTACAGAATGTAAACGTCTTAGGCCAAAATATTAAATTAAAGTAAAGTTATATGCTATAAAATGGCGAATTTGTCATTATCCTGGCTTATGAATGCCAGTACATTGAAGTGTTACCAAAAATTTTTTTAACTGCTAATACTGTAAGGAGGGAAAGCAAAATATGAACCCATGTATGATTGTAATATGCTTGGATGTAATCAAAGTTATTTATTTAATGATTGATTATTATCCACAATTTTATTCTGTACATATCAGCAACAAAATTTTTTTTTATTCTTTCTACAATTGATAAAAAGAATTAATTTAAGCAACTTATGGTCCATCTAACATAAAGGCTTAAGTTGAGTTACTTACTATTAACTTAAAATGACTGTTTTTTAAACTTCTAAGCTAATATGTCATTTTCCTGGCATTCAAGATTTGGTGAATTTCTATTTTTTTTTCCTCGAGTAAATATCAATAAACTACACTGCTGTCTGTGAGATATTAATAAATGTAACTAAAGAAGTATACAAAAAAAAAATTTCGATTATTTTCAAGACTTTAAATTTGAAGAAATGTTTTGGTCCGAATTGTCATGTTGAAAAAGAATCACCCATAATCATGTGGTTGCGCATGGTGTGTTAACGTTACAGCTTTAAGGCTTGGGTTTATTATCAAGCTGACAGATTTAGATGGATGCTTGCAAGCGACGTCACGCGTGTGTGCGAACCTGATTGGATGACTCCCACGTGACGTCGCTTGCAATTATTCAATTACGACTCCAACCGCGGGAGAAACCCTTTGTGATAAATTTAGTTTCAACTACATAAGTAATTTAAAGTTTATGAAAAAGTGTGTTTAGGAAAACCAAGTGTAAACTATGTAGTTTAAAATACTGATTATTTATTCAAAATATTCAATTGCAAACAAATTATAGTACACTGTAAAAATTTCATCGCGTATTTGCCACCATTTCTGGCATCAAGGTAAACTAAATACATTTTTTGGTAGAGAACTTCAGTTATCGTGAAAGAAATTATATAAAATTGTCAAAATAACAATGGTTTGAGAGTATTAGTATGAATATGTTACAAAAATTTTGCTTGTTTTTCAAACAAAGTGCTTTTGGAATGAAACTATAAAATTCATCCTAATGCGTAAGAAATATGTGTTGTCAGTAAACATACAAACGAAAAAGAAATAATTAAAATTATAACAGTAAAAAGTAGATAAAAAAAATGCAACTACATGCAATGTAAAACATTTTAGTTTACCGCTTCACCAAAAAATGATGGCAACAATACACCAAAATTTTTTGCAGAGTAGGATTAGCTGATATTATGGAGATAGGAAACCGTCGTAACTATTTTTGGAATTTGATATTTAGAAAAAAACTTCAGTTTTTACTCAAACCATTTACAATTACGGCATATGCAAACACAGATTTACAATATTAAATTCGCACGCTGTTCTGTCTTTCTGTATTTTTAACAGTTATTATAGTTATTATTTTTATTTTTTTCCACAGTTGAATACGCAATTAGTTTTTTTTTTTTTATTAATCATATGAAAATAAATTTAAAAAATCTCATCCATCAGAGCAATTGTTAACTCTTCTGACTGAAGGAAGAAAATTTTCAGAGTATAAAAGAAGACATGTCCAGACATATCAGTAATACAAATATAAATTCAAATGACAAACGAATAGATATAAATTCAAATAAAAAGGAAAATTAAATCATGATATATAAAGAATTAATTTCCTTTTATTCAATATACTTATTACAACTTTATAGCATACTTAAATGAATAGTAGTACCAAACAGTAAACCAATTTTTATTAATACATGAAAAACAATAGCTTCGAAAATAAATTTGAAACACTGCTCTGCGTTGAAATACTGAAATTAATTTTTTTTTCAAAATTCATCAATTTCAGCACTCAGTAGAAAAGTGGTGAATGCATGTAAGGGAAAAAAAAACTTTTTTAATATGAAATTTTAATCAAGAAATGATTCATAAACGTCAAGAACCGGAATTCGTATTGAAAAATTGATGAGCTTATTACTATTTCTCTGATCTTCAACACACAAATTGCATCAAGTACACTGTCTCAGAGAATAAAAGATAATTGGATCGCGAAGATGATAACGAAAACCGAAAATTGTACGAATACGGAAAGAAAGTATATCCACATATCAAACAAAATTCTTAAGAATTGAATTAATATAACTAGATTTGAGCGGACATGGTTTTACTCAGTATATAAGGATTAAAGATAACTAATTGAATGTAACAAACTTAAAATGTAAGATGGTTCAAAGCTAGCAATTTTTTAGCCCTTTTTTTTCGTAGAAGCTATAGATGTTTTAAATTGGTTCACGTCTAAAGTAAAGTAAATTTATTATGGAAACTTTTTTTCCCACGTGTTTATTATAAGAGAAGAATATATAAGTTTTCAATGTTCTTTAAAAAAAAATATTAAATACCTGACAAGGTATTGATGCTTTAAATTAATCACGTTCCAAGTAAAATGTTTTGTCAAAAAATTTCTTTTCGGCATAAAGTGGTAGAAGAAAGAAAAAAAATAAGTCCTTGCCAAAATATTAGCTTCTCATCTTTTTTTTTTTTTTTTAAAAAAATAACTAAATAATACATTTGTAAATATTTTCCTGTTTCAAAAAAAATTTACAAAATTAAAAAACAAATTACATTTAATAAATCTGTAGATGGTTTATTCATAAATTCAAACATCATATTTTATGTTTCAATAAGAAAGACAAAATTCAAAATGACAAAATATGCATTATTTATGCCATATGTCTTATTCATTTATCACTTTAAAAAAAACTTTTAAAAAGACTTCACAGCATTTTCATTACTGCTTTAAATCTTTCATTAGCAATAAAGAAATTCATAAAAATTATGCAAAATTTAAATACAGTTACATAATAGTCTATCAGACATAACATTCATGGTAGATTATGATTAATCATGTGATTTAAAAACTTTTACGCATCTGAATGTGCATTCTAAAAACATGTTTTAGATTTGTAATAAACTCTAATACAAAAGCAAAGATTCGACAATATAGGTATTTGGACATTTTGTCATCAGTTTTGCATTTCTGAGAAAATTGTCTTGTTGATGATTGGAAAACTGATAAATTCGATCGTCGATTTTAGAGAGAAATATCAATTACAAACAGCCATGGAAAAAAAAGACTAATGATTTAACAGTTTTAATGATACGTCACGTGATGAAAGCAATAGGAAGCAAATTCTTAACAACAAATATTTTGAAAAAACTTGATTGGTTGATCTTGAAAAAGCTAACAGGCATTGTTTTTCACAACAAGTAGAGAAATTTCAAGGAAAAATAAATCATACTCAACAAGTACAGCGTTTAATATATAAGAAACTGAGTGCACTTTGCTTATTTTAGAACATATTGACTGTGATGCCTCAATTGGCATTACATATTTTCTACCTCTTAAAATATCTTTAATTACTTAAACTTCTTTTTCTAATCATATGAATCGAATTAAATTTAAATTAAATCAAAGAGTTAATCTTTTAAAGCGAACATAAAATATTTTATTCTTTTCTTATCGAGCAATGTAACGGCTAAATTTTTAATGTCAATACTATTGTAGACTCATTAATTCACTGCCGCACCTAATCGACAACAAAAGTCTACTTATAACTCTTTATTATTAATTTCTTACCTCAAATATGTTTCAGTTACAGGGTTATTATAATTTCCACAGATTTGTTGGCGACTCGTGATCGCCAAAGTATTTTCAAACCCAATATTGATTATGCGGGGTTGGCTTTGTTTTGGCTATGGTATATTTTGATAATTCGCCAATTTTGGATCTCCTATCCATGCTTCTCCTGTGTCCGTTGGGGACAAATACATTTACTTTCAATTTCAAATTTGTGGCGACTGATGGTGCCCTTGCGGGCTTCCCAGTCCTAACCGTTGAATATCATTATTATCCATGCTGTCAAAACTCTCGATGAGGGAGAGTGTTTAATTTGATCGCTTTAAAGGATTTCTCTTCTTTATTATGATTATATTTTTTTGAATTGTGGCCATTTTTCATAATTAATAAATCAATTTTGTTCAGGCGATTTTATTATTTCCTTAAGACAATTGTTATTTTTACATCCATAATTAAGATGTGTTGGTAACGGCCAAAAATCCACAGTGAGTTTTATACATTGACAAACTGTGTTTGAATATCACGTTCTTTTCATAAGCCAGGTAACATGTCAATCGTTTAGGTACACTCTCAGAAAAATCAGTTTGAGGTTAAAGCATAATAATGATACTTTTAACCATAATAGGGGGACAGTTTGCCAAAACCTTAATGAGGTGAGAAATTAAATCAAGCTTCCGCTTACAGTGCACTACTGTATCATGCAACCAAGTTGAAGAAGTATTATAAAATTATCTAACTTAGCAAACCGTTTAGGTTATCAGCAAATTAGTATGCTTTGTCCACACTTTCTAACAGAGTAAAGTACATAAAAGTCTATAAGGTTTCCAAAGCGTTTCTACCAAATACAGTGAAACCTGCCAAGTTGACCACCCTTGCAAGTTAGACACCTGCATAAGTTGACCTCAATTATCAAGAACGGAATTTTTCCTATATAATATAAAGAAGCAAAACCTTTGTAACTTGGCCACCTGTCTATCTTGTATGTTGACCACTGAAATAAGTCAATTTTATCTAGGAGTATTATGAAATTCTATTCTAAAGCCCTCATAAGTTGACCAGAAAAAAAATTCAGAAAATTTTCTGTCATTTTGCAATGTATGTTAAAATTTCACTTGTTTGGTGAAATAGTGTAAAAATCTAATCTAAACCCTAATGTGAGTTGACCATCTAGGGAAATTGGAGATAGTCAGCTTTTGACCATTTCTTTCATTCCTTCATTGAAAACAGGTGTGTTAGTTGAAAAGTTGCTCTTCCAGTTGCAATAGTGAGCATTTGAATAAATGAATGCTCTGAAATATGCTTTGATCTTTTATAATTTTGAAAAATTTTTAAATAATTTTCAAATAATTTTGTTTTGTTAAAGCTTTCAAATTACATGTTTTCGTGTTCTGATATTTTAAGAAATTATTTTTATTACACACTTCACATGCATAACTAACGAAATAATTTCTTTAAAAAAGTTAGTTAAATATTAGAATTATATATATGTAACAAATTGAAGTTCATTCAGGTTTAAACACATTTTTGGCTATTTGCTAAATAAAATTTTTAAATCAAGTAAAAAAAAAATTTTAAATATATTGCAGCATGATATAGGAAACGAAAAAGTAAACAATTACCCACCCCTTCTATAAGTTGTCCACCTGTCTAAGTTGACCACTAAAACAATGCACCACAAGTGGTCAACTTACACAAGCTTTACTGTAATTAAATGTTTCGTAAATTCTTTACAAAATAGTCAATGTTTCCTGAATATGAAAAAGTTAATTTTATATGAATCGTAGGTACTGGATGACGAAATAAATAAGTAAAAAACAAATAATAAATATCGAAATAATGAAAAACTTATTTGGTCGTGAAACAGGGAGGAAAAGTGAACATTATGTATAGAAAATCAATTTCTAGACATTGCATAACCCAGTACTTTCGTTATACATTGTCAATCAATGACTCACTTTTATAAATCATTCTTTTATAGTTAAGATTAATAACTGAATACAACGTTTTTTTTTTTAAAAAATCAATTCATCTGTACGGCGACCCATTCTTTTTCCCAAAACAACGTAACGATGTCTGCATTGAAAGAACAACTATTCATTCATTGAAATGGATTTCAAATCATTTTGTATGATATCTTTAGATTCATTCAATGGCCATCTGGACGAAAGCCAGATGGAGAATATGTCTGGCTACAAGTTGAGAATATAAAATACCTATGTCTTTTTCTTTCATCAATAATGTTATTTTAAGTCCATTTTAAACAAAAAAAGAAACACATTTTTGACATATCAATCGATAAATTCCATCACTAGAGTAACTCCGATGGAATTTTTAACACTATCAGAAACGAGATTTCATTTTTCCGTAGGGAGGGGGACGATTTTGATCATATCTAATGGATTTACCACGCTGAGGGGAGCACAAAAAACAAGATATTTCAAAACCAAAGACACTTGAAAATCTCTCCAACAGAAAAGTGGATTTATTAATAATCTTTAAGAACGCTGTTTGGGTATAATAAAAAAAAATATCTCTCCACTCTTCAAATGCGACACGAAACATTAGATATAAACAGAAATGCTTTCAAACTTATTACTCGTGCTCCTGTCCAAACATTCCGTTGGCCTCAAAACATTTGGTTATGTCGGCTGTTGTGTTGCTTTGACAAAGGATAGACGAAAGTATTTTTTTTTATTTTATATGTAGCAACCTGATAATTCATTTTATTTTATTTTTAAAAAAAAAATGAAAAACATCTTTTTTCGATCAGACATTGAAAATAGAGTTCTTAAGATGAAGATGAATAGAAGCAAACAGATTCAGTTATAAAAAAGTTACTTAGAAAAAAAAAAAGAAGTAAAATAACTTTTTTTTAAAAAAACTAACCAAACATTTTTCGATACCATAAAAATAAAAACTCTCCAAAACTTTACATAATAATCTATACTTAAAAACTTTAATAAAACGATTAAAAACCATTAGAAAAAAATATGTGTATAGCTAAGGTGAACACTTATAACAAATCGGCCAAAAAGTGACAAGATTGACATACAAACAGCTCCACTAAAAAGAAATTGATTGATAGTTTAGACTTTTAAAAGGTACCAGTTTAATTTTAACGACATTTTGAAGATTATTTTTCGAAGTATCGAAACTTCAGTTAAAACGTTTCGAATCTAAATAAAAAGCAGAGGAAAGGCAAAACAAATTACCGAATTATCAGGGGAACCCGAAAGTAATGTCATTTGTGTGCATTAAATAAACCATAGTCTTATAAACCAATTCATTTTTTTCTATCCATTTCCGATCCAGCATTAAAAAGTTGTTTCTAATGAGGGTGAATATATTATTGATTAAAAATAAAATCTTGATAACAAATATTAAATGCACCGAAACGACATTACTTTCCGGTCCCCCTAATACGTAGATATCCGAATTACATAGATTGATTAAACACTTTTCCTCTGAAAAAATACCATTCGAACTAATAAATCGCTTAAAAAGTGCTATAAGGAATCTGTTCGTCAAAAGTAACCATTTTCTCGATGATTTCTTGAGTTTTAACCTGGATGTACGGAAAGCAATGAAGAATTATCGGGAAGCCTTCATTAACTGACTAAAAAAAATTAAATAGAAGAAAAAGAGACTCAAAATTTCATTAGGGAACAGTAAAGTGAAAATTGCAGATAATATTTAACATTCTTAAAATTATAAAAATTAGTAAATACGATATATTGTACAGTCAGCAAAAAAAAAAAGATATCACCCTGAATAATTTTCGTTCTAATGATCGGATTTTCACGAACTAAGTGTCAATCTTAATGGTTCCTGGGGGTGACCTCAAATATGCTAATTAGTTAGTGCTAACTATTAATTAAGTTACGAAACCAGCCACAAAAACGTACTTTCTCTGAATAAACATATATTTTTTTTTACATATTTGGATTTCTTATCTTCAAAATATAGGGGGTAGCCGCAATCTGGGAAATGTGGTCCCCATAGTTTGGTCAGGAGAGCGATTCAAAGTTTGGACCCCTTAATGTTAATTTCACTTTGTGCGTTTTCAGTAATATTTTAAATACTAATGAAGCAATTCAAAAAAATATTGCACCAACTCATAAAACGCATTTACCCAAAGATAATTTCATGAAAAAAATAATTTTTAATAATTATTAATTATTTTTTATTATTTAATTGAAGAGAGGATGAAAAAATTTTGAATTATAAGGTACGGATTTTTTTATACCATATTAATCTACATGCTTTTCAATTGAAAAATCTAAAGTTTCAACTGTTTTTATTTATTAGAAGATGAGAAAAATTAAAATTAATTATTTTAAAAAAAATAATTTGGCGACTATGAAAAAATGATTAAATGGGGCGATTAATATTAAAATGTGATAAACTTACGAAGAAATTGATTTAGCGCGCGTGGCGTAAAATTTCATTCATATTTTTTCGCTAATAATCGTTTGCTAATCTTTTTATTTTTAAATTTTTAAAACTATAAAATATAATGTTTCTTTTTTAGTCCTCTAAAAATCTATTTGAAATTGAGTAAAGAAATTCGCGATCGCAACGAACTATAGGGGGCGTTGTTGTATGTGCCGAATCCCTGCGATTTCCACATGAACAGTCATTCAGTTACACTGGAGACGTCTTTAATGCAGCATGTAGCATTGTAACGTTCTATCTTTATTGTGGCTGATTAAAATTAAAAAAGAAAAATGCTTGTTTTCTTTCTTATGCAAACGAAAACAAAATGGTATCTCCTTTTTTTTTAGAGAAGGAACATTCAGAACACATCGGAAAAATATTTGTAAATAAAGAGAAAAGAATAGGTATATTCTTATAAAAGTTCAAACCTAATGTCTGAGAAATAGTTTTACTAAATTTAATGGTATAACATGAAAGGCCCATTTAAATTTTAACGTAAAATAAAGAATGCTTACGAAACAAAACAAAAAAAGAACTATTCTTTTTTTGTCGCCATTTTTAGTGTTACAAAAATGCGTCTTTGGGACTTGCCAAAAACAAAACAAGATGCAATTTTATTTTTTTAAGAGCGAAATATTTTATGGAGTGAAATATAACGAAAATGTACCAATACCCATAACATGAAACTTTATCTTAGTAAAAGTCCGTTTTGGAAATGTTATTTTATTTTGAATCTTATTTATTAGAGTTCATAATGGCTATAGAATCAGGTGAGAGAAAAGTTAGTTTTGAATCTATGCTAAACTCTATATCGGCCCATTTTCCACCGAAATCCGATTGACTACTTTGATTTTAAACAAAGTGTTTCATTTTAAGATTTTTCCCAAAAATTTTAAGTGTAGATTGGCGGCACTTAAAAATCTGCCAAATCTGTAGCTGTGGTTAATACGTAAGTACCGAATTTTTCTTCCATACTTTTCTGAATCATATTACTTCAAATATTATAATATGCAAGAAGTATACATAAACACATAATTTAATACCATTTAATTTTTCAAAAAAAGTATTTTGACAACAATTTTATCAAAAAATGATAAACTAAAAAACGTAAAATAAAGAATTCTTAGGATAAAAACGATTTTAAAAATTCCTCATTTTTCAATAAAAACTTTCGTTTTGTTACTTTTTTTTAATTCTTATAGTATTTAATCAGACGTAAAAAAACCATTTTGTAGAGAACGATCATCAAGTAAGAAAAAAAATTATTTACAAGCAAATTTTTTATTATAAAAATCATAACACTTACCTGATTTATAAGTCCGGAGAATTCCAAAATGATATGTTCTTTGTTTGAAAACTTTATTCTCAAATAATATATACATAGTTTATCCCTTCATTACTTTTAGGTAACATACCACACATCAAAATTTTATAATTGTAAGATCTCGATATGAATTTTAATATGTAGCTTAAAAACAGAATAGCTGAAATCTAGTTGAAATTCTTTCAAAACTAAAAAACACTTACCAAGAAAACGATAAAAAATTTATTTATAATCAGCACAAAAGATACTTTTTCAAGTAATTCGGATTATTCTTTATTGTTGTTTTCTGAATTATGTAGATACAGAAATATATACTATTCTATGAAGAAGAAGAATATTCTATAACTATTACAGTTCTGTATGGAATTCATTGGAACACATTTATTCATTGGAATGACGAAAGCAATGTTGATTTCATTTTAACTTGTAATGAATTGAAGACAGAAAAATTATTTTACCGCAATACACACATCTGTAACAGCAAGTGATCATGAAATCATGTTATGTTGTTGGTAATAGAAAGGTAAAAAATATTGAGAAGTTGTTCTTCAAATGCTTGGCGTGTTCTGCTTCAATGTTTGGCATGTTCTGATTAGTTTTTTCAAGAAGTTTTACCTTTTCTTTAGGGAAATTTTGCGTCTTTTTTTATGCTAAGAAAATGGCGTCCATCATTGCCAATGGTTATGTGGGAACTAATGCACGATATTTACAGTCTCCCGCTAGATGGCGTATCGAGTGTTGCGATCGCGAATTTGAATAAAACATTTTATTGAATAAAAAACATTTTATTCAACGAATGTCGAGTTTTATAAAAGCATGCTTTTGATAGAATATGATTATACACCAGATTGTGCTTATTTAATGTGATTATATTTTAGTTTTTTTTTTTCTCAATAACTCATACAATTACAATAATATACATACGTATGAATAGATTAGGAATAAAATATTTCTCAGTTTCTTGTATATATTTTTTATGAATATTAATAAAAATACGTAGTAAACATATTTAAGCATATCTCACATCATCGCAAATTTCTCAACATCTTATATATCGTGTTAATCTTAAAAGTAATTTTTTAATCACCTGTCCGGAAGTGTTTCGCAGAACTATTTTACCAACTATTTAATTAAATTTTAGCATTTTTAAAATTTTTATTCTTTACCCTACTACATTTATTATTTCTTCATTAATATACTAATCAATTTTTTTAGTACTTTAATTTAGATTTTCTTTAAAGTAAAGTTCCTTTTTACATTATAGTCAAGTTTTTTTTAAAAGAATTATTGTCTGCTAGCTAAGAATAAAGCCTTGTTAAGAAATTAAAAACACTCCGCTGTTTAAAATTATTTAATGCAAAACAGCTGATTATTTACTAAGCATACTATTTTTTTTTCGAAAAAAGAATATAAATCATTGATTGTCTTTTTTGTTTTGTTTCTTGTGACTTCAACATAGATTATCTAAAATAGTGTCCATGTTTTATAAGTCACTACAAAGAGTATAAAGATACCGAACATAAAAAGCTGTCAAATACGTAGCCAAAACTTTTAAGCGTCTTAAAATATCTCAGTATCTTAAATGATTCTCTCTTTATGATTCCATGTAGTTTTTTTTCCGGATAATATACTAAACTATTTTGTTTAATTTTTTACTTTAGCACGATTCCCAAGATATTATTGTAGTATAATTTGTTATCAGGAACAATGCCTTATTTTGTTTAGCAAGAAACACTAAAAATTGAAATTTGTAAAAAGTTTCCGAAGCCGTGCGAATTTTAGAATCATCTGATTTAAAAAAATGCAATAAAAAATACGTAAATTTCCGAACTTATTTTGATTAAAAATAAAAAAATAATAAAAAACGTGGCAGGAAGGCTAACATACTTTTTACAGAACTGTGAAAACCAGTTTTTCCTATATTTCGTCAAAAGAGGATAAGAATGATATTGCTCCAAGGGACCTACTCAATAATTTCGCTATTTTCAGAATGAAATCTGTTTGATCGAAACATATTTCCTTGAAAATAAAAACGGGGAAAAAATTTACTTTTATTATTTATCTAAGCTTATTCCATTCATTTAATGATAGCGGTATCAAGGTTAAGGATAAGCGATGGAAGCCCCGTTTACTATTATACTATAAATGCGTTAAATCATGTTGCTTGAAAAATTCTTTTTAAGCTTATTATTTAATAATTTTAAGCAAATAAGGGTGTAAAAATAAACTCGATCAAAATACTCCGAAAGTATACCCTAAAATATTTGTAGAATAAACTTTGGAATCTATATATATTCAAAATACCTTTTCAAACAACTTCGAGTAGGACGGAAACGCTAACTTGTTTAAAATAGTTGTCCTTGTAACTATTTAATTTTGATTTCTGGTGCTAGGGGACATTCCATTTTCACATTCGACTTTTGAAATTTCAATTGTAAACGGAATTTTTTTATGCCCTTAAATTAAAAGGTTAAGGCTTGCAGCAAAAAAATTGTACTGCATTGATTTTTTTACAAAATAGCGAATTATTATTTTTTTAATCTAAGAACCTGTGCCTATAACTTAAATAAAACTTATTTTAATATCGAGTGAAATAATTTAATATATTGTGTAACTAAATAGATAATCCCAAGAAATTGAATTGAAAATATAAAAACTTCATTGATTTAAAAATTAATAGATGATGATAAAAATAGACATGTTTTGAGCACAATAATAAAAGTCACAAGTTATTCAAGCTTGACAAGTCTTGAGAATGGGTGAATATATTTGAACGCTCGAAACATGTCGACTTTTACTTCCCTCTTCATATTCTTTGAAGCCAGGTGAGTTTTTATCATCAATTATACTGTTTGACATTTGGGTCTTGATCATTATTTTGATAAGGATTTTACACTCGTTAAAGTAAAAATATGCATTTTCATATTTCAACAAGAATTATGTGGTCTTTAAAGACATAAGAGCATCAATATTGTAAAAGTTATATTTAACTTGGTTTAAAATTAAAATTTTGAGACCAGATATTTTGAGTTAATGAAATTAAATATTTTATCTTTTAAGTTTTCTTGCCCCCCTTTCAGTATCTTAAGGACCTTACAAGCTCTGTTTAAAAAGAGAGTATCATATCAGATATATATAAGAAAACAAAAATAATCATAGTATCAGTATTTGGTGGTAAATGTAGCTTATCGTAATTGAAGAATATGCTGCGCGATATTTTATGGTGAATTTGCGAACGTAAGTTTCTAAATGTATCGAAGCATAAGGATGCTATTTGCTAATCATCTTTATCCAAAGAAAACCTTGTTATCGAAATATCTAGCAGAATGAAGCGATTTTTGAAACAATGAATCATACTATATGCAACATATTATTCCAATATCTTATTCTTAAACATAACCTATTTCAATGCTTTTAAAATACCACTAAACATTCAGCAATTCCTTGAGTTATAGGAAAAAGAAATATCGTAAATTATAGAAAAACTTGTGAATGCGCATTAGAATTACTATACAATATACATTTTATTTTTCAAGCACTTTTTTTTCCTTCAAACTTTCTTGCCTAGAAGACTTGATTAAAGCTGTAAAAGTGATTATCCCTAAAATTTTGTATTTAGCCATAATAAGTTATGTTAATTTGATTTTAGTATGAAATCCTCGAATAAATATAGCAGAAACAACATAATCTAAATAATATCAGATAAAATGTTCATGTATTTAAATTCTAAAACTTAGAAAATCATAAATAATTTATAATCGATTCAAATTTTTTTTTCAAGGGAGATTAAAATAAAAAAAACTTTGCTTTTTGGACAGAAATCAGCTTAAAAATTGTCTATTGCCTAGAAACTTCGAGATATTTTCTATTAACTATTAATTAAACCTCTCTGAGTAATCACAGAACCTTATTTCAATTTTTTTTCCAGTCAGATCTTGGTTGCTTAGCAACCTAGTAAAATTAAGCATTCTTCTTTTGAATTAGTCAATGGGTTATCTTAAAATATTCATTTGCGCTGGCGACTTTTTTTGGCGGTTTTCTGGACTATCGCCAAATACATAAACCTTTGTTGCGACCCTATTTACCACCCACTTTTTTCAAAATTTTGTCTACCCCCCCTAATTCAAGTATCTGGATTCCAAATATGTAAAAAAATATATATGTTTATTCAGAGAAAGTACGTTTTTGTGTCTGATTTCGTAACTTAATTAATAGTTAGCACTAACTAATTAGCATATTTGAGGTCACCCCCAGGAACCATTAAGATTGACACTTAGTTCGTGAAAATCCGATCATTAGAACGAAAATTATTCAGGGTGATATCTTTTTTTTTTTTGCTGACTGTACATACATTTGGGCTCGAAAATATTGTTTTCCAAATGGAAACCTAATTAAATCACAGTAAAACTGAACCAATACCTCGATAATCATTCAGAATACTATTTAGAGTACTTTAGAATTAATAAACAGAGCTCTTTTGCATCGGCATGTGGTGATAGATAAAATGTGGGTCTACCACTTCACTCAAAAGTCAAATCGGCAGTAAGGTGAAATGAGATCAATGGGGGAAACCGTCCAATGAAGAAAGGTTCTGTCAAATATTTTTTGGGATACACATGACACCATTTTCATCGACTACCAGAAAAA
This sequence comes from Parasteatoda lunata, assembly GCA_949128135.1. NCBI lineage: Eukaryota > Metazoa > Arthropoda > Arachnida > Araneae > Theridiidae > Parasteatoda > Parasteatoda lunata. Next base: position 77,981,828 of record OX421970.1, on the reverse strand, counting down.
GAAGAAAACTATTGAACGGAATCAAACATTATTTAACTGAACATCATCATCAAGCATTATTGACCTGAAAGAAAGATGAAATGAATAAAAAACTTGGCTGCATACAGTAAAAAAAGGAATCGCTCAAGACAATACAACTTGTCCCAAGTTACAGTTACGGAGGCCAAATGACCTGAGCTAATTGAAGAACTGGCCAGACGAAGCAGGCGTATAAAATCTTTATAAGAACTGAAATTTCTCGGAAAAGATCTTATTTTAGTCTTATTTAATTACATAATATTCACTTATGTTGCTAAATCTATTAATTCAGAAGATTCTCAGCAGAAGAAGGAAGTAAGTGAAAATATTCGAGTATTCTTTATGTGAAAGAACAAGATAAGTGCGTTTGACCGCAAATAGTCAAGAAACAACCCTAGAAAGTCACTCGCTCGGCATCAAACGGTGAGAAGCAGGGAGTTCGAAGAAATTCTAGAGAAAAAGGAAAACCTGAAACCGAAACTTCCATGCATTAAGGAGAAATGTAGATTCTTTTACGAATCAGTAACTAAAAAATAGAAAGAAAAAACAGCCCTTAAATAGTTTCAATGTACAATTTTATTCTTTCTGATTCACAATATTTTTTATGTTCCAAACACACTGCTCTGTTACAGAATTTAATTTATTTTTCTGAGCAAAGTGGCATTGAAAATAAATGTTCCTTTGTATTTCTGCAACTTTTTCAGATTATTATGGTTGCTAGCTGAATATTCGTTCCTTCTGGGAAAAAAAACTAAAATAACCAATAAATCGGTAATGATCGATCAACATTACGAAATCCAGCACAAAACTTAAAAAAGATATACTGACCCAATTAAGTTGAAACTAAACACACTGCTCTGTTACAGAATTTAATTTATTTTTCTGAGCAAAGTGGCATTGAAAATAAATGTTCCTTTGTATTTCTGCAACTTTTTCAGATTATTATGGTTGCTAGCTGAATATTCGTTCCTTCTGGGAAAAAAAAACTAAAATAACCAATAAATCGGTAATGATCGATCAACATTACGAAATCCAGCACAAAACTTAAAAAAGATATACTGACCCAATTAAGTTGAAACTAAACACACTGCTCTGTTACAGAATTTAATTTATTTTTCTGAGCAAAGTGGCATTGAAAATAAATGTTCCTTTGTATATCTGCAACTCTTTCAGATTATTATGGTTGCTAGCTGAATATTCGTTCCTTCTGGGGAAAAAAACTAAAATAACCAATAAATCGGTAATGATCGATCAACATTACGAAATCCAGTACAAAACTTAAAAAAGATATACTGACCCAATTAAGTTGAAACATTTCCGAGTTTTTTTAAAATATTTTTTATTATTATAGGTTACTCTTCATGTGGCTTTACGTTATTAGACTGAGTAAAACATATGTTTAGTAGTTTATTCCATCAAAATAAAGATTACCGATGTTCTGTATTATTTGGTATAATGCTATTGCTCGAGATCAGATCCTGATATTTAAAAATTACCATACTCAACATTTTTTCTGGTACTAATCTCATTGTGGCTGGACTATAAAAAAAACTATTTCCTCAGTGCCTATAGTGGGTATCACGGTACCTATATAAGTACATATAGCACCTATTAAAACAGCATCAATTAACATAATATCAATAATACTTATTACCGAAAAAAGCATTTATTTTCTTCCTACTATTATTTTTAAATTTAAAATAACAAGAAGCTCATCAGCAATCTTTAAGATGTGTGCATACACTTAAAATGCTAAGTGCTAGTGCAAAATGCTAAATTAAAAGCTACATATTATTCGAAAAAATAAGTTAAAGTTGGAAGGAAATCAGAATTATTATTCTACCATTTAAAAAGTATTTAGGGGAGTGTCGGGTACCCCCGCCCACTGTCAATTTCATACAAATAGAATATTTTCTCAAGTCAATGGGCCATCGGACATTAATTGTTATATTAAAAAAAGATTATTTTCAAAGTTTCAAGTATTTATGCAGCTGGTAACATGGTAAACAATAGTTTTAAAAATATGTTGAATACTGTAGTCAAATTTTTTACATTTCTATTTTTTTAAGTTAAACTATTCTTTTTTTGGTTTATTTCTTTTCCATTATTTAATTAGATGATAAAACAATAGAAACATACAAAAATATTGATTATTACTCAATATTATACAGAAATATAAGCAATACTCCTTAAGTGGGCGGGGCTACCCGACTCTCCCCTATAATATTTACTCAACTATATAATTGTAATAATAACTATCAATTAAATTTTAAAATAAAAATTTTCTGATAAAATTTAAGGATAAAATAAATGAAAATATTACAATATTTAGAAAAAAAAGAAATAAAACTTGATTAAAAATAGCATCAGAAGCCATAAAATTATTTTTTTTTTAAAAAGGAAAAGCAATTCTTTTTAATTAACTTCGCTATTATAACAATAATTCCCACAATTCTGAAACAAAAACTAAATAACAAATACTCATTGCATGGTAACAAAACCAGTGTCAAAGGACAATTATTGCTGTTTCGAAATCACTAAAAATATTAGTTCCGAAACGAAATTCAGCCTGTGATTATTACACGATGCTACATTTCAAAACAAGTTAGGGAAAAAAAAAGGGAATATTAAATGAACCTTCCCTTTGATGATGAGTGGTAAAAGAAAACCATAACATTAACTCGGATGATTATCTCTCCATATTTAAAAAGTAACTTCCCCAATCAGGAGGGAGTTCTCTCATTATCGCAGCTACTTGAACTTCTCCTAAATTGCGTTCATTATGTCATATTTTCCACTGGAAAAGTTGAAGGCGGATAGCTCATAAGGGATAATTTCAGAAGCCTCATTAAATGTGGCATTGTTTACGGACGTGCTTTTTATCGCCGAACATTTTTCCGCCCAGAGGCAATTTGATTGATGGGGTGTGTCACGTGACATTAAAATTAGAAGCGATTAATGATTAGGTTTAAAATTCTTCAGTTCGGAAGTTATTGAGAAGAATTTTTAAGAAAGGTTGGAGAGATTGGTTTGGATATAAACGGTGATTTTAACAGCGGTTAGTTTTGATAAAGATTTGCCATGAATCCATCTTTGTAGAATACTTTTTCGTGTTTAAATATGTAATCCTGCTCGTTGTGTAATTAAAATAGCGTGACGTAAGCGAAAGTCCAAATTTAAAATCAAAGTAATAAATAAACGGTTATAAGCAATGTAATCAATTCAATGTAATATAATCAAAATAATAAATATAAGGTAATAAGCAATAAAATGGTAATAAGATAACAATGTAACAATTTTTCATTTAGTGTTAGTATAGTTTTCATTTAAAAAAAAAAAAACTTTTTAGTTTTCCGTTTGATATTTAATTTTAAAAATATTTTGGTGTTATACTAAAATTTTCTGTAATTATTTTCTATTTAAAAGAAAGAGAACTTGAATTCATTATTTAACGCATTTGTAAAAAAAAAAAAAAATTTGATTTAAGAGAATAAACAATGATATTGAGGTTTTATGAAATCGAAATGCTCCGTGATATGAAAGTCTGCTACATTGAAGGAAAATGTGCAAAATTTTGTCAAACTCAGTGTAACTTAAAAAGAAATTTATCGAATTGTGGTCACTTGGGTATTCAAATCCATACTGAACTTTATGTATATATTTAACCTGTTTTGTGCTTCAATGTATACAGAAGTTGCACAAATTCTTTAGCCAGTTGATCCATTGAAATCGCTTAGTTTCAACGTTTCGTAAAGTAATTTTATTTTTAAGGCATTTAATTTATATGAGATCTCTCAAATTATAGCGTTTTGTCATTGGCATTTAAATCAATATTTCACATTTATTTATCAATGAAGAAATAATGGCGTGTACTTAAAATAGTCAATTTATGACGTCGAGCTGGGATGATTCAGAGAATAAAGGACTCGCCTCCCAATCGAGGCCACAGCATCGAATCCTAGAAATGACTGGTCAATTCGTATGCCTCTCTCGATTCACACCGGCCTCGTAAATTAATTTCAGTGGTCGACGGACCATGAATTAGAATCCTCTTGCTATCTGGCTAATCTTGGGAGGTTTTTGTGGTTCTTTTCCCTTTTAAAGCAAATACGGTTTGGCTCCATCAAGGATCTACGAAGGGAGTTTATCCCAACGCTTGAACCCAGGTTTTACCTTCTGATTTGGGTTAAAATTACAAGGGTACAAAGTTGAATATCGATATGGCAGAAAATCCTATACGGTTAAGCTCAATGCTGATTATATTATAAAACTAAAATTTATGAAGTGATTTGGTAAATAGAAAATAAATATTGTCCCAAAACAGATGAACTGAAGCACCAAAGTGCTTTAAAATAGGAAAAACGTTTTTTTTTTCTTTTTTTTTCCCCCAAATTGTTTCACCTGGCTTCTAATCACCGCCACGTCCGTCATAAGATTTATGATTAAATAAGAATATGTATCGCAATTCGTTCTCATTTTTTAAAATTATTTTTCTTTTTCATCTGTTTTATTTTTCTTAACCAGTCATAGTTTCTAGTACAGTTTCAATTAGTTACCTCAAGTACGTTCCTTTAATTTAATACAGCATAGATGAACTCTTGCGTCATATAATTCTACATTCAATCCAAAATAATTTCAATCAAATAATTGAAAATTTTAAGTTTGTTGAAAAAGGTCTGCTTTGTTATTAGAAAACTACAGAATCTAGTCACTCACATATAAAAAGTAATGAAATTGTATTAAAAGCCTATAAAAGAATTTTTAAAAAAAAATGCAAAATAAAATGTTTTCCGAGGAAAAAAATTGTAAGATGATGTTGAAATACATGAATAAAAAGAAATTTTTTTATTATTTTTAAATCATTGAATTGTTTTTCTTTTATAGCATTTAAATTATTTATTTTTTTTTATAAATTTTATCTTGTCCTTGTATTTTTTTCACTTACTTGGTTTAACGAAAATGTTTCCTTTTGCACTTAAATTTTTAGATTGTTTTCTTCATAGTATCTTGCAGTTAATTACATCGCATTTGATTCAGTAGATTTTCAAAAACAAGGCTCCAACATAAAATTTATGAAAAAGAAAAAATTTTCAAACAAAATATGCGAAAAAATTCAATTTTTAATTCAGAATTATTGTAAAAAAAAATTTTAAAAAAATAAATATATTGCTAAAGAAAACCTCTTCTAATGAGAACTTATTAAAGATGCTCTAAATGAAGCAAAAATAAATTACTCACTAATTATAACAATAAGTTTGGACAAGGATAATGAAAACTGTAGTGAATTATTCAAAGTGAAAACAACTGCACAACACAAATTTAAAAAAAAAATAATTTAAATAATTTAAATAAAAAAAATAATTTAAATTGGATGAATTCTTTTCCGTCTTTTTAATTACTCATTTTCCTATTTCTTTACAATAATTTGATTATCTAAACTTCTTGACTTTTGGTTCATTAAAACATCTTAAGAGAAATGTACCGCTGTTCGAATTGATTTCTAAATTTAGAACGAAAAAAAAAAAAACTATACGAACTCATCAAGTCATTTTCCCCCATTTCGACAAAATGTATTTCCTTAATTGGATCTCTGTTCACAACATCAGGTGAAGTGAAAAGTTGACGACTTTTACACATTCTTTCTGTTCTCCACACTTCATTGTGCGAAACCTCCAAAAGAACAGGTCGATAACACGGTAACAGCGGTGTTTCTAATTAAAAAGAACGGTTTTTGGATACAAAGAGCGAATTCCTATGACCAAACATTATTCCCTTTCTCTTTAATATAATGTGCAATGATTTTCATCGAATTTTCTGCGTTTTTATCAGTTGCAGGTGAAAGGCTTTGTTGCAGTATTTAACGATTATAATAAAGCGCTTAAGAATCAGATCAAATGGGTAAAGTGATAATGTTCTCCACAACTAATGTTAGCGAGATTGTTAATCGATCAATTACTTAACAATGCGCAATGGTTATACTAATATGGTTATACTAATGGTTATATAATGGAAAGAAAACTTTTAGAAAAATGAAAGATACAATTTAGGGATGATATGAAACTACAAAAAACACCAATGAATGTATTAATAGAAGAACATTAAAATTCTAATAACGTAAACCTAAAAACAAATTCCAATTTTATCTAATATACATAAAAGAACTAGCCTTAATTTTGCAAAAAGAATTTTAAATCGGATTCTATTTGCTGCACTCTCATAAGAATTGTTATCAAATGTAAAAATTTATTTAAAAACTCAATTACGTAATTAAAAAATTAATTGTTTAATTAAAAGTTAATTATTTAATTAAGAAATTAATTATTAATGCAATTAATTGTAAAATTATTAAAAGTTGTTATTCCTCTCATTATTTTAATGTTCATTTACGAGTCTTAACAATTTGACGCAGAATTATCAATAAACATATTTTTCATACTTTTTTCATTCTTTTCTATTATTAACTAATTAAATTAATTCAAAAACATTCAGAAATATTATATTATAATAAATATAATAATTAATAAACCAAAAATATAATAATTTATGGATATGAAATACAGCATGAAATATCGGCGTCTTTTTCTGCGTTGAAGGTAAAAATTTTCCAAACGCGGCTTACTTCGAAACAGTAATTCTTCAAATTTGCACTTATTTGTTGCAGTTATTTAGATATAAACGAAACAGTTATTCATCATTGAAATTTCTTTAATTCATGAAATCAATTATTGATAAATTTGTGAACATGAATTAAAAAAAAATTTAAACTACTTTTTTTCGATTTTATACTTTAGTGCAAATATAATACCGATAATCTAACATAAATATATATACCGGGGGTTATGGGGCATCATGAAGTCATTAAGAGTCAGACCGAATCCGTGAAAGTGATCGTTACAGTAGTTAGCGAGATTCCACCATAATCCATTTTTGTCTAAAAAATTATAACATGCACAATGGCGATGCAAAAGAAAAACAAAGCTTTTTGAAAAATGATTACACACATTAGAACTGTTTTTCTTCAATAAAAACTTGACCACTAGTAATTTTATAAATAAAATAAAAAATGAGTGAAAATAGAAATATGTTTCAATTGCATCCAATATGAAATTCCTTAGGTAAAGTATTGATATGATAGGATATGGAAGGAAGAGGACGCCATACCATGGGAGAAACTTTTCTTCGCAAATTTTCCTTTCTCTCCATAAGAAATTTAAAATTTAAAGTATTGAAAAAGTTAGTTTAGGCAAACCTTAAGTAATCCATGAAGTTTCATATACTAAAAAAAAAAATATCAAAATAAAAATAAATTATGAGGAGATAACTTAGGGTTACGCAATGGAGAAGTTCTCTTCCAATAATTTGTTTGCATTTTGATATTTTGAAAAGTACTTTTAAGAAATCGAAACTTCATGACTTACTCTAGGTTTGACTGAACTCTTAAAGATACAAAAGTGACAAACCACATCATTTATAAATTTCCATCGTGAGACTACAACACAGTACTGGTTCATTTTTTTAAAAAAGTCACACAACTGCGCATAAATTAAACAGGAAAATCAGTGTATAGTGAAATCTGAGAAAGTTGATAATTAGCGGTGCATTACTTTAGCGGTCACCTTAAACTGGTGATCACTTTCGAAGCAATTTTTTATCATACCTTACGTTTTATTTATGTATTTTTATACAATGCGATATATTATAAAGACAAGTGTAATTAAGTTATTTAATATATGACTATTTAGCAGATATTACAAAGAATATGATGAGCATAAATAATTAGATATGCAAGTTATTTGTTATAAATATTTTTTTTGGAATATCAAAACATTAGAACATATAAGCAACTAGAAAATTTAACATTATATTTATTTTATTATTTTAAATTTCCTTTTGTTGCAGTTTTAGACCTTTTAGTTGAACTTTTAGAACTTCAACATTCCAATCATAGTTAAGTCCAACCATTCGCAAGACACGTTTTGATTTGACCATTTTTCTACAAACTCAACTTTATAAAAACAAGATGAATACACTTGAATGGTTCTCATCTGGCCACAGTGAAAAAAAAAGGGAGGTTAATAAATAATATTTCATAATATATTGTATTGTTTCATAACAAAGCGCAAAGCAAGGACATTTAAAATTGCATCATTATAGCATTCGAAATGACATCTTGCATAATGGTTACTTATGGTTGCAATTTATTAATAAAAAAATTATCTGTACGATATTATTTAAAGGTTTAAACAAATTCAAATTTTAATTCGCTACATAGAACAAAATACAAATTTTCTAAGTCAAAAACTCGATTAATATACCAAAGAAACAAATTCTCTAAGGGTGATATTTTTTTAACACATGTATTGTAAAACATTCTTTTACCCATACCGACAAAAGATTCGAATTTAGATAATGAAAGCAAAAATAAAAATAATAAAAATGATTATTTCATTAACGGAAGTGTTTTAAAATTATTTATCAGAAGTGAGCAGTAAGGTGTCCAAGGAATTTGACAAAAGCGCGTAGGCATCCCTGGCGTCCAATTTTTGATGGACACTAAATTAAAATACACAGTCCCACTAGTTCTTTAAATCTCACTCCAAAAAATCATTCTATTTTCTAAACATCTGGGAAAAGATAAATATTTTTTTTATTTTAACCTTTTATGAGTTTCAAGCTATGAAATTTCATGAATTTTTTTTTTTTTTTTCGTCTGAAATATTTAGGGGGCGGACTTTAAGATTTTAATTATAGAATAAACTCTAGATGGGGCGAGGATCGACGCTCTTGCAAAAGCATTCCAAAGTACTAAATTTTAATGCTATGAGTTTGAAGAAAGTTTAAGAAGAAGAAGAATAAGCTTTCAGACTCATATATATGTTAGATTGCATTTTTAATAAACATAAATATTTTAATATTTAAGCATGAAATTTTCATTGATTTTTAATCTTTAAAAAGATAAAAGACAATAAAATAAAACTTTATTTATAAAATTTTGGAAAGTGATAACATATGTTATTATAGTTTAATCCACATTTTTAAAAAAAAACAAATGCTGAAATTTTACAGGTTTGTGAACGAATACTAAAAATAGAAAATATACAAAACAGTTTAAAAAGTAAAGAAAAAAAACGAAAAATACCATACAAAATAATAAAATTATGACGCCATTAGCCAAAAATGATTTTATATTTATTACTTGTATTAACTATCTAATAATTTCAATGGAAAAATTTTATATTATCCAAACGCAGTTCAAAAGTGCTTTTAGATTTTATTTAAACTGTTTAAAATATTCCCATGCACGGCATTTATGGCGAGATAATTAATTTTATACGTTATAGATATCTTTAGGAAAAATTCCCATAAAACTAATTAAATAGGAAGAAATTGATTTTAAAAACGAAAGAAATTTTCATTTAAGCAGTATAAAAAATCAATTTATTTCTGATTAAAAAAAGGGTAAAGAGAAAATATACAAATAAAAATACGAAGTAAATAATATTTGAGAAAAATTACGCACTTTAATTTCAGATTCAAAGTTCTTTAATTAATTTTCTTAATTTATCAAGTAAGAAAAAAAAAACTCTTGCAATAATTTAAAATAAATTATTAGAAATCTATGTATTGATGAACAAAAAGAATTATTTTCAATTTAGTTTTTGTACCGTTGAATTTTAAAAATAGTTTTTTATTTACTAAAATGATTGAATGAAAAACTTGAACTATATAAAATGAAAGGCTGAACTAATTTCTCTCAGAAATTCATTTCATATCGTTGACATTATTACGTTTTACAAAATTTCAAGTTAAAAAGGAAAAGAGGCATATATATTATTGAAATAAATCATGTTTTTTCAATTTTATTTTTATGCTCAAAAAACTGTTTCTTTAAAAAATCAATACACATGATGAACGGCGATATATTTATTATTTTATGAAGAATATGTGTATATTGAAGCTATAGTTAATTATAGTAGTAGAAACTGTGCATGCAGGGTGGTCAGAAAGACGGCGCTAAATATATATATTCTAGAAAGCTTAACAAAAAATAAAAGTAAAATATACGGATTGAAAGTCATAAATTAATATGCAAAGAAAGAAAAAAAATCGTAATAGAAATCAGACAAATCTCACAGTTGAAGAAGAGGTGTTAGAAGCACTAAAACCTGTTTGATTGCCGAAGGAAACATAGAGGCGTTAAAATACCTTCAAATTTCAACCTGTGGTGAAATAAGCTTAAATGTTCTGCACAGTTATTTTTCTTACTACTTTGCCGACCGAACGAATTGCACCTTCTTCAAAAGCTAGCCATCACGCATTTTTTATAACAGCTACAAACTATTGCTAAACTGGTACATCTCCTAGATCAGTCGTATACTGATAGTTTTCTCAACTGAGAGATCTTCCCAATCGGTCGGTAAAATGTTGGGCAGTTCTGATTTGGCAGATTTCGATAGCGTCTTAATTGTTTCCTCGCTTAAATATTAAATAGATACTCCCAACTTATTGTCTTCACGAAGCACTAAACTTACTTCACACAAGAGCTGCATAGTGAGTTTCGTCAATAGCCCATTGCACAGCTCTAGTGCGATGCAACAAAACTGCTACTACAACTTATTGTCTTCATTTTTATAATGATTCTCATATTAAAATTTATATTTGAAATTTTTTTAGAAGAAAAAAACACGAAAATGAGCGTGAACGGTCAACAATGTTAATAGAATAACCTTCGTAAATTCCTTTTCCTCGTGATTATTCTTACAACGCAAAGTGTTCATATATTATGACCAAACTAAATTTCATTTGAAAAGCTTCGATTGACAACTGAACTTGTTATATTTGTAAGGAGTTAGAGTGCAATTTAATGCGCTTTTATTAACTCGCTTTTGTGTTCGCTCCTATGGAATGTTGAAATCTGAATTTCGATCACTTTCCGACAAGCTAAAGCACTCAAATCTATACTTGAAATTTGTGCTCAATAAAAATGCAAGTTTCAATCGTTTGCTGATCACCGTAAAAATAATTTATTCCGATGTTATCGCCAAAAAGAATTAGTCGTTAATCGTAATTCTTATTATTTTCCGAGTAGATAAAATCATCAAAATTCAACAGGCATTCTGAGTCAGATGACAAAACGAATTTCAATCATTTTTTGTCCACTACAGACAAAAATTCTTGACATATTATTATTATTACCAATGATTATCATATTACAATAACCAACGAAACACATTATCAATTAAAATTTCAAACATTTTCCGACTAGTAAAGTTTTTCAATTTAACCAAAAGTTTTATGTTTAAATCGAAATTACAATTGTTTCCCGATTGATGCACGAAACTTTTATCACCCTTTCATTGCCAATCGAAATTTTAACCCTTTTCTAGCGCAAACTAACTGGAACAAAACAAAAGAAAAAAAAAGAATTGAGTAAAATAAAATTTTTAAAAACAATGTTTATCTAGGAGATTAAGTAAGAGAAAACAATTTATTAACACCTAACACAAAATTCGTAGAAAGCATGACTTTCGCAAACATGTATTGTAATGTTACTCGATTAAATATATACATAAGGAAACGACATTTAACACGTTTCAAGCGCTCAAAAACAGGCGTTTATTTCAAGACTTGCCCCACGTGAATGAGAAGAAACAAAAGTGATATAAAATATAAAATGTAAAGTTGCCAACGAAAAATGGAAAAATAAAGGTGAAAAACAAAACTAAAAAGACCACAGTAACTCAGAGACAAAAAAGATTAAAAACAGAACAAAGCAATCCATGCAATCCAAAAAACAAACAGTGGTCGAGAGCGGCAAATCAGAGTAAAATGCATTTCCACGCTTTATGGAGAAGTGGTGAGGAACTAATGTCGTTAACAAGGAAATCAGCATTCATATAAATAAAACAATATTCCAAGGCATCAAGATAAATTAATGTGATAGGGATGGAAATAATTTTGGACCTCGTAGATGATTTGGCATTGTCTTTTTAGCAAGTCTTGATGATGGGCGGCTTTTTTTGAGCGATTGAAACATGTCGACTATTATTTCCTATTTATATTATTATTTTATATTATATTATATTATATTATATTATTATATTGTTAAATTATATTATTATATTGTATTATTATATTATATTGTTAAATTATATTATTATATTATATTATTATATTATATTATTATATTACATTATTATATTATATTATTATATTATATTGTTAAATTATATTATTATATTATATTAATATATTATATTGTTAAATTATATTATTATATTATATTGTTATATTATATTGTTAAATTATATTATTATATTATATTATTATATTATATTTTTAAATTATATTATTATATTATATTATTATATTATATTATATTATTATATTATATTATATAATCATATATTTTTGAAGCGAATACAGTTTTTAATCAAGTAATATCTTACCGTTTCAGTTTCTTGGGATTATTTAATATATCACTTTGGAAAATTCTCCTCCGGCATTCGAAAGTAATGCTCGAACGTTTTGCGTATGAGATTTGGCGAAATTAAATTTATTTTTTCTTGCTTAATCTTCTTAAAAAGCATATCTTAAAGAATTGTATTTTATTTACTTGTTTATTTTATTTTTCTTTCCAGGAAGGAAAAATGAAAACAACCTATGAAATAACGCATTTAAAAATAACTCAAATCCGAAGTTTAAAAAGAATGGATTTTCGTACTGCAGTACATTTTAAATTATTTTTTAAAGAACAAACAATCAAAGGATTGAAGCACAAAAAAGGATTAGTAATAAATAAATAAAAAGAAATACAGAAAGAAAAAAAAAACGAAAATATTTCAATAAAAAATATGCAGGTAAATACAATCCACAAAATTCCAAAGGACAAAACTACAAAACTTATTCGAAATCACAAGCTCCCTTTTTTACAGCGGCCAGAACGCATTTCGGTTTGTTCTCTTGTTTGGTTAGTATTTTCAAAATTCACCATGCCTAATCAGCAAACAATTTATTTCCTGGCTTCCTTTTAGTTACGAATAAAAAGAATTCCAGATTTTTCTTCGAACGGTAATCCTTCATAGATCCCTTTTCTTACAAAGTTTTAACTCTAGTTTAAAGAGTCGTAAGATTCTTATTTTTCGTCAAGCCTTATTAGAAATATGTGAAATAAATCGCCTGGGACTTCAAAGCTTAGTTTTACAAATCTCTACTTATTCGGTAGTCTTTTCTTAGAACTAAAAAAAATATATTTTAAGTACACATTGTTCACTGAAATTATTATTAATCAAGCAGAACATTTTTTTTTTTTTAAATATATTTAGGGGTATATTTTAGTTTCTTCTATTATTCGACAAACCCCAAAACTACTTCCACAGCGCCATTCTTCGCAGATCCCTTCGCTCACTTCTAGCACGTATATATTACAATATTTACCTTTTAGTAAACTACTTACGCATCACAGTTCTTTATAGATCGCTTCGCACGCTCGTAACACCCATATATAACAATATTTGCTACTTTTTAGTATACTACTTACGCATCGCAGTTCTTTATAGATTGCTTCGCACGCTCGTAGCACCCATATATAACAATATTTGCTACTTTTTAGTATACTACTTACGCATCATAGTTCTTTATAGATCGCTTCGCACGCTCGTAGCACCCATATATAACAATATTTGTTATTTTTTAGTATGTATACTACTTACGCAACGCAGTTTTTTATAGATAGCTGCGCTCGTTAATAGTACCAATATATTACAATATTTGTTATTTTTTAGTAAACTACTTACGCTACGCTATTCTTTACAGATCACTTCGCATGCTCGTAGCATCTATATATTGCATCAGCAATTCCCAATTTTTTTTCGGCTGTGGAACTCTAAATGATCGAGCTTATTTTGGCCGAGCCCCCGTCATTATCAAAAAAAAAAAATTCATTAGCAGCTGCGAATATGCTAACCAGAAAGAAAAAGACAAGTAATTATTTTCAGATTATTTGATATGTAGATTAAAATAATTAATGTTATGAAATTTTTCTTGAAGTATGCTGAAAATGAAAAAAAAAAAAAGCTAAATTATTGTTTTTAAAAAAAGAACTATTATAGACGATGAGAATAGTTATCAGAAAAACGCAAATCTTTATCCTTGATGTAATTATTTTATTTTGTATTGAATAGCTCGATGAGAAATACTAATGAAATTTTTATAAAGACTTATTTTTTTCATAATTTATTCAAAAATAATTATTGGAAAAAAAACGTACATTTTTAAAAGTTGTTACTTTTTCAATATATTTTACATAGTCAAGTCAAATGTTATATAAATTATGAATTATTGATTGAACATTATTATTACTGGTTTAAAAAATATCCTAATTCCCGGAAAGCCGGAATCCCTTTTACGGAATCCTGAGGTTCTACAAAGCACCATTTGGAAACCGCTATATTACACTATTTGCTATATTTTAACTACCTAGGCAATGCGGATCTTTACAGATAGCTTCACCCGCTTGTAGTTCTTATATATTACAATAATTGCTATTTTTTAGTACATTTACAAAGGTTTAAAAAATTTCATTTTGAAAACAGTTGAAGTTCAAAAAAGAAAGAATACAACACATTATATAATAACATAGAATTATTTCCAACTAAAAGCAAGAATAAAAATTTTATAAAATATTTTAATTTCATATTATTCATTTGTTTCCCATGCCACATTAGTATTCTGTAATGGTACACGTAAATAATCTTTACACTCGAATTTTTAACTTCAAACTATTGATTTGTTTCTCAAATCGAATCAGATATGGTGTGCCCCATACTTTCATATTAAAGGAAAGTAAAAAATACTAAAATATCTTCATAAAACATACGGACAGTGCTGAGTGGGCTCTTTTCTTAGCATTCGCCATAAAACTCGGTTCCACATAAAGTCAAAGGAACGGAAAGTTAAAGAATGGAAAGAAAAAAAGAGGGGTAATCATCTTCAGAAAGAGAGAAAGGAAACTACGCACTTCTCTAAAGTTATAAATTATATTATCTTCAGATAGTATTTTTGTTCTCTTTCTGCCCTCGCAAACGTTCGAAAAGGGGTTTGGCAAGGGAGGAAATGTCCCAGATTCTCATCCCATCTTCTGCCTTAAGTACGGATATTTCCTCAGTGTAAAAATGATAAATGGTTTTATGGCTATTCCTCGCATTTTGTGCGAATCGAACAAGTTAGAGAGCAAAAAAAAGCTCTGTATTTGGCTTCTGTGATCCTTCCAAAAAACTTTTAGACATTTCCAGCAACAGAAAATGTTTTTTCTCCTAAAAAAGGACAGCTATTGCCTTTTTCTTCCCAAAAAAGAAATACTGATATAATTTTTTTTTCCGCGGGTATACGTTACAAACAGATGAATACACAAAAGCTAAAATATTTTCTTGGATTCCTTTCGAAACTTGGAGTTAATATAACGTGAAAGAAACACTAAAATTACAAAGTTTGTGCTAGTTTTCGATTTATTAATGTAATGTCCTATAAACGTTTTGTATAACACACGAAAGTAACATGTCGCTTCAATAAGAAGACCATAAAAAAATCTGTACTAACTTTTTTACAAAGTTTTATGACAAGAAACGAGAGTTGCGTGATTAATAATTTTCCTCTTAATGTTAACTTTATGGGAAATGTGCATTTCAACAGAAATACTTCGGAAAAATTACGATTCCCTTTTTTCTTTCAGTAAAACCTAGTAGCCGATAGATTAATAATTTCATTTACATAATCTAAACGCCTTTTACTGAACTGCCAAAATTGAGTTTTTAATAGCATTACTTTAATATGTCCTCAGATATGATTCAAATGGATTCAATTCATTGGCTGTTTTCGCAACACCTGCATGAAAGGACGCAAAAATGACCCTTTCATTTCCTGGCAGTTTTCCCGAGTAGAAGGTAAAATATTCATAAAATACAGCTGGTCATCTGAAACACTTCACAATTAAAAAATATTTCGTAACTTTTTTCGAAGTTAGGCTGCTCCAATTTCCATTTAAACTTTCCTGTTGCGAAAATACTTTTACCTACTTATGATCTGCATTTAAGAATCTCTATGATAATGATAATTGGGATGTTAAAGGGAGTTAGAGAGCAGATAGAATAATTACCGTATTGAAAATTAGTCTGAAAGATTGAGAGAGAAAATGAGCAAGAACAAAAAAGGTTTCAAAAAGTTAAACAAAAACGATAAACAAAACTAAAGAACTTATGGACATGGTAAATATTAATTCCCCCTTTACATCTCTTTCTCTTAGTTCAAGCCTTGTAAGTAAAACAATACACTTATCAAAACTAATAAAAGAAAATTTAACAAATTTAATGTCTTAATAATATTGAAGTTATTTTAAGCAAAATGTTATTGTTAACATAGTAATTATATTCAGTCTCTGACACAGTCTGTAGAGCATAACATACTTTGTGAGATGTGGCTATTAACGGGCTACTTAATTAACAGGCGCTAAACTTAACAATTTCATAGTTTTGTATACTTTAACATAATTATTACTTTCCCTGATATATATATATATATATATATACTATGGGGTATGTGTGGGAGAAAATGTTTTACTCGAATACTATTTCAGATAGTTAAAAAAACGATCATTCCGCGTATTCGAAGGCTCACGGATGGTGCAGGAAGCAATTAGTGCCGGAAGTAATCAAATCTACATACGAAGAAATGTCAAATAACAGTTTACTGGAAAGTTGTGTCGGTGGAAACAGTAAAAAAATATCGAAACGCTAAAGTCGCTTATTTGAACGTTTTCATCAAAACACATCTATTCCGATAAAGATGTGGTTGAAATTGCCATTTATTTAGCGACAGTGATCGTCAACTATGGTTTTATGGGAATTGCCAGCATGATGGATGTCATGGTCTTTCGAAATGGCAACACAACGTTTGAGTTTTGCAATGCGCGCAACGCATATCGCCTTGTATACTGAGAACACCGAATCCTGCTGGAACCAACGAAGCCAGATTTGCGGTCCGGAAGAAAGTATAGTGCAAGCAAACGAAATGTCGAGGAAAGCGCGTTGTGTGGTCCAAGCATCCTCGGTTGATGATAAGTCCCAAAAACCCAAAGAGAAATTGTAAAAACTTTAAAAGCAAGCTTCCAAAAATCTCCTTTTTTTGCGTTTGGATTGTAAAAAAACTACACTATCGATTTTGATGTCGCTTTGCAAATTTATAGAGAATTGATGAGGTTATGGGTAAGAACTAATAAAAATCGAACGTATTTTAAATTTCGACAAAATTCGACTTTCAAAAGTACGTTAAAATGCCCCCCCAAAAAAATAGATTTTTGTAACCACGAAACTATTATATAACCTTTTTTTTTTCTTTCATTAAAAAGAAAATTTTAATAATGAGGATTAAACAAATACAATGACATATTGTTATTTTATTACAGTTATCATAATAAATAACTTATACCACGTTATAATTTATATTTTGGGTTACCTGCTCATTCATAGCACCTGTTCATATGCTGACAAATTGAAGGCAACTAACAATCCGTTAATTTAATATATTCGTAAACTTAATAATAAAAAAGCATACAACTGTCGTTAATGTTGATAAATAACATTGATTTTACACATATATGTATTATCAGTAATTACTAAAACACTATTAAAATATCAATTAATATCCATGATTTGTTTACATTGAAAAATTATGGAAGAAAAATACCTAAGAAGTTTTGCTTAAAGTGAATAAACTTTCAAGATGGCGCTTTTCAAACTTCATAAAGTTTACTAAGCAGTCAATATGTTGTGCTAGACGTCAATAACTTCAAAATAATGGCGACGCAACGAAGAAGCTGGCCCAAAGAATATATTAACGATCCATATTAATGATCTGGCCGGCATCATAATATTATAAAAAGGGTACGTTTTCCTCATAATTTTGAGAGTTGGGAAATATAATTTACCACAGAAGCAAACTAGCAGTTAGACTTAAAGCAAATGCTCCATTAGCTAAACGGTCTAGACTTTGGATACTTTCATAAAACGAATTATTTAAAAATGAAAAGTTGCTTTGAGTCTCGATAAATGGGACAGGCTATATTGATATTCAAAACACTGATAAACCGTTTCGGTTAGGAAAATTCGTTAGGGCTTTGATCACAAACTCTATTCATTTCATTAGCGTAATTACAAAAGGGGATCTCTTTATCTGTAGCAGATCTTGCGGCACATTACGGGATTGAACTCTGAGCCCGACTTACATTCATCAGCAATCAAAAGGTGCTAATGACAGACGAAATACACCTCCTCCCATCTTTGTTCAGCGAGACAGGAGAGCGGATGATCGGAGATAAATGGTGGAATGATTTCTCCATTAAGAGCACTCCCTTCTAATAAACAACTTGGTGCTCTAATACAATGAGACCATCGTCTAACCTTGTTTGTTGTTCCGCTTAGCTGTTTTATTTCCAATATACTCTGCTCAAAAGCTGAATATGGACAAAAGAATGCAGTTGTTATTATTTGACGCTATTTGGTATATGTAGAAAAATATGTTTGTCTCAATTTTATCCAGGCTCATTTAAAATATTAATAGAACGTAGAGATGAAAACTGGTTAAAGGTTTATGAAAAATTAGCAGGAAAAAGAGTAAAATCTTAAAATAAACATTACAATGAGGAAAGCTTTTATCGGAATTGTAAATAAATAACAAGAAAAAATGCCTTATAAACTAATTTATTTATTTTTCATAATTACAAATTAACAAAAATAAAGATAAGTAAGATATCGGGATTTCCTAAAAATGACAGGCGATTTGGACAATCAATTAAAAAAACAGAAAAAGGATGTTTTGATTTAATACATTCTGTTAAGAAAACCAGTTGTTGATTCATACAGAATTCATAATTAGTTTCAAAACTTATCAACAGATGACTCTGTTGATTGCGGAACCTATTAAGCATTGTTTCAGTCTGCATGCCGGACCATTTCAGCTGAGTTTTATGTGAAGAGAGCCTATCGATTTCCTTAGCCAGCACACCACGTTGTTTTTGCAAATACTAGTTATTTTGAAAATATTATTGTATAGTTTTTATCAGCTATCAGCATCATCTATTAACGAACTTTGCAACTAAATTTTGAACTCGATGAAAAAAAATTCTGATACACTTAATGAAGCACAACAAATCGTTTTTCAATGCATTTTTATTTTATTGATTTTCGTAGTCGTCTATCATTTTTGAGATACCTGGTAACCGTATTCTCAAAAATAACTATACTTTTTTTTGCATTAAGAATTAAAAGAACTGTAACAAACGTTTGCACAGCTTTTCTTTTTTTCGCAACAAACGCCGCAACAGAACAGCAATGTCTAGCTTTAGGAAACAACATAGTTAAGACATTTAAAAATGGCTTCGAGAGCTTATAACAACTTCTAACAGACGATGAGATCTCAATTCAATCGTAAAGATTGCTGCAACAACAACCAACATTAGCAATGTTTAATGAAGGCTCTGTTCTACATTGAATTAAAATCCAGTGAGCATGCTGGCCATTTGCCGATGTGAGGAAAATCCAGAAAATATACCAACTAACTTTGCGCTGTTTTCGTGCGGGAGCGGAGATTTGTTCCAGCATCCAGTGTTGTACTCGCTTAAAAAAATCGAAATATTTGATTTAAAAAAAAAAAAAAAAAAAAAAAACGTTTTATCTTTACGTTTCACAACTTCTGACATTTCGTTACAGTTTATTTTTAGACACTCCGCAATTCAATTAAAAGAATAACTGCGAAAATACATCAACAAATTAAAAAACATGTTTAAGAATTTTTCTTCCTATTTAACCTAAATATTAGTGCAAACAATATAATAGTAAGAAAATTAAAAGAATACAAATTAAACTAGCTGAATCATTATTAGCTATTTCCTAACTAACTAAAAATCAAAAATAAATAACATTTAAATAAAATTTTATTAGTTTTCCTCTGATAGTTATAATTTTCAATTTATTTAACTGAAAAAGTTTTTTTGGGGGACACAGTTTTGGTACATTTTATTTTTTCAGAAACTGCATAAGCTCTTTACTCCAACCATCAATGAAAAGAAGTTCCTTTTTAATACATAATTCAAAGTGTAAAAATACTTAAGCAATAAATCCTATAAAGTAACAACAGACTAAAGGGATAAATAAATAGCAAACAGAAATACAAAATTATGCGAAAAGTTTAGGCGAAGAAGAGAAAGTCGCCAAAAGAAAAAAAAAAATTCCACCTTCTGTTTTGAGGAAATGGATTAGATAGATTTGTCAAGGGAGTGGGACGGCTTTTATTTTATATTATTCTTATTATTGAAAAACGACTCTGGTTCTAACGTGTGAATGGCTATATTTCGAAAATTCGTGATGTATGATGTTTCGCAAAAAAGTCTTTTGACATAAGGGCTTTGAAAAAGAAATCAAGGAGCAAAAAATAAAACTAAAAGGGGATATGGGGGGAAATAAAGAACGACCAAAATCCTAGAAAAATACTTTTCGAATCGAAAGATTCAGTAAGCCTCTGATGGTTTTTCCTTCTAAAGAATAATTCCAATTTTTCTCAAAAATTCCTCAAACGTTTAACTTCAAAACTCAAGTTATGAAGAGGAGGTTTTTATAAAGATTCCGGATGAAACAAAATTGAGAAAATAAAATGCGCGATGTCAAACGAAAATTAAGAATTCTAAGTTCTTTTTTTCTTTCTTTTTTTTTTCTTTTTTTTTTTATTTTTTAAATTATTTTCAAATAAAATTCGGAATTATTATTTCATTTCTTAGTATTTTTTTTATTATTTTCAATTTTTATCATTACACTATTATGCAGAGGGACAATAATTGAAGAAAAAGAAGATTTTTTAAACCTTTGGCGTGATTCAGTCGAATTTGCTGGAATTTTTATCTAAACATGTTACTGTTGTTCGTTTCTAATTTTTTTAGAACATATCTACTGCCAAAGCTGCTCTATTCTCCAGCTATCGTAACTCACTTTTAGAGACAATACTAAATACACCGTTTACGCAATTCAAACCAACGTTGAGCTCAAACTGACATTAAGAAGTTCATCGCAAATATCGAAGTCTCGACACAGCAAAACATTTGAGACTGGGGCCGGGATAGCCTGGTTGGTAGGGCACTGGGCCCATGTCCAAGAGGTCGTGGGTTTGACTCCCGCCGTCCGAAAACTCCCCGTGTAGTAAACGGTGACTGATGCACGTTAAATATGTCGGGGTCACAAAGTCATCCAAGTTCCTGTAATAAATCCATAGCTCTGGGGGTACTGATCCAGAAGTTTCCTTGTCTTCTGGATTTGAATCAAAATTACAAGGATACGGAGTTGAACATTGGTAGTCGTAAGCCCAGAATTGGGTTGGCTGCTCAACACACGGCAATAAAATAAAATAGAAACACTTGAGACTGCTGAAACTGATGGAAAAGAAGCATCTTATGGACCCGGTATCGATGCATTGTAATTAGTTACGAAATTTTATATATTTATATGGATTGATCACAAAACGTTAAACCCAATATACTCGAAACTTTGTTTCTCTAACTTGCTGTGTCTCTAATTAGTACAATTTTCAACCGATTAACTTCAAATTTTGACACAATATTTACAATAAATAGTTTTCGTTGCATGTAAGAATTTTTTAATTGAGATGACTGTTTTTGAGTTATCCACGAAAATATAACTTATTTTATGCCATTTTGCTTTTATATTTTTTTTAAACTCGACATTTCGTGAGGAAAAAAATTTTAAAGTGTTTTTTTAAAAAAAAATCCTACGTGCAACGAAATCTACATTCATGTAATTTTCAAAATTCAAAACGGAATCAAATTTGCATGATTTCTTTCAACGTACAGTAAATTACGAATAATTTTAAAAAATAAGTTATAATCTTTGTCTTATATGAGAGTTAAATTTAAAAAATTTTGTGTTTATAATATATTTAAAAAATGAACATTAAAATATGTACATTAAGATACTAAAAATTTATCAAGTTAATCCCAATCGTTTCAAAATTCCTTTTCAAATTTGACTGCGCCACATCGTAGCCATTAATGGACTGCATATCGAACATGTCATAAACTAAATCTGAATATCTATAATTACTTTTAAAATTTGCATAACACTTTTGAAGTCAGTAGCATTATTTTTTATTCCACAGAGCTCAATGGTTGTCAACCTGCAAATGCGTGTTATACAATAGTCATATATTTTTTAAGTATTAAATACAAATTATTAGATCTGATATTAATATTCAATTTTGAGATAAATTAGAGCGTTAAATACTAAACGAAATTCTGATAAAATGTTATTTCTCTCTCAATTTCATACGAAAACATAACTTGAACACATTAACGTTGAGAACGACGACACGTAAGAGTTTTAATTAGAAAGCACGAAGAGAAAATTTAAAAACAAAATAAAAAATTTTAAAGTTAGCTTTCTAAATGAAGAGAAAATAATTTTATTGTCGTCAATGATTGCAAAAAACATAGGTGTTTCACCAATTACCAATAATTTCGGGTTCCAATGCTTATTAAACCGATGGAAATTCCTTCCACCTAATTTGAAATAAATGCACTTACCTTTTTCCATGACAAAAATGGAATAATTTTTTTTCTTTTTGGAACATTAAAAAACTTCTTTTTTAAAACAGAAATTTCATTTTTTTTTTTTTTTGGTAATTAAGAAAACTTGTAAATTTATTCAATAAAGTAAGAATTCAAACTATAGATCGGAAAACCAAAAACCCGCAAAAAAAGTAAAAATTTTTAGTCCAGAAGGTACAAAAAAATAGGGTCGTCCAACGACTAGGTGGCTGGACGCAGTTGAGAGGAACCTAAAGATAATAGGAATAACTAACTGGAAGGCCATGGCACAGAATAGATCAAGATGGCAAAAACTTATTGGGACGCCCTTGGCCTGTCATAGGCTGTAGTGCCCAAGAAGAAGAAGAAGAATTCAAACATTTTACCTCCACCTTTACTTGCGAGAGTACTTGAAAACATTCAAACGACTAGCTTTCTAACTAGCTTTTTAAATGGCCTAATAAAGAGAAAATTTTATTCTTGAAAATAATTTTTATTTTTGAAGACACATAGGAGCTTTACTTATTACCAAATATTATACCGACAAAATTTACTTCCACGTTATTTGAAATTGAGGTGCCTAACATTTTCCATGACAAAAATTGAATTATTTTTTCCTTTTTAGTACCATTGAAAAAAAAATTTTTTTTAAACGAAAATTTCATTTTTTTTTTTTATTTTTAGTATTAAGAAAGCTTGTTAATTAATGAAACGAGAATTTAAACGTTTTTCCTCCATCTTTACTTATAAAAGTACTTAAAAACCCTGATTCAAGCGAAAACAATGGATAAAGAAACAGCACTTCAAAACAAGTCAAAGACAAATCACTCTATATCAATCTTCTCAAATCAATACACTGAGATACCTATACATGCAATTGACGAGACAAAATATATCACGCTTGATTAAAAAAAGTAACAAAGGTGACCCCAAAAGACTGGAATAATTATATAACTATCACTCTCTCACCCTGGAATGATCGTGAAATTGTCTTCCATTCATGGACCAGATGCTTTAATTAATGATGGCAAAATCCATTAAAGCCGTTGGCTGAATAACAAACAGACGTTAAACCAAGTTCCAGGACCGGTTGCTTTGCTTCGGGGAGGGGGTTAAGTCAGTCGTCCGAGTGGTCCTTAATTAATTTACTTAATATTAGCATCGTTAAAATATTCCAATTAAGATTTCGACGAGTTGTCGTCACCATTAGAGAGAAAGCGAGTCAATGAAGATAACATTTGTTGCTTAAGAATCGGGAAAGGCTGAGTGACTTTGGGGGAATAAACAGACTGAGATTTTAGATTCTAGCGGAGTGATTGATAATGCTGGCGAGTTTAAAAAAGAAATCAAAGTAAATGGAAATAGATGTTACTAATTTTGTGTGAGAAAAATTTGGAAACATATATTTTAATAGAACTAATGCGAGGACAACTACTGTCAGAATATAAAGGAAAGTCATGTATTATTTTTAATGCCCTAACTATCAGCAACGAGAACAACTAGTATTCAATAGTGATTGAAGAAGCCAACGAGTTTTAAACAAAAAAAGAGAGGATAGAAAATTAAAATAGATGTTCTCAATTTGTATTGCAAAACTTAACATCTATTTTAACAGAAATATTTCAACGACTAAATTAAAAGAAAAGTTATGGACTGCGAGAACAACTAACGTTAATCATCAAAAACAAGAGTAGAAAATCTTTCAACAGTCTGAGGAAATTAAGATAAAAAAACTTATTGTTCAACAAAAGGTAAGAAGTTATAGAGTTCCACTATTTTTAATTCTTACACGGGTACTTTTTTTCTGAACATCAGTTCTTTTATTAATAGGCTCCTTAGATCAAAAAGTACTGGGAAATGTGGTATAAAATAAACAAAGGTGTCAATTTATCAGTCAAATTTTATTTCATCTTCAACGTGCTCTCTTCTAAGTTTATTGTAGTACTTCAAACGTTTTCTCTAGTTATTAAAACATGCCTTAAAATCGTTTTTGAAAATGCTCTTCACAACTAGTAGCAAATTTTCTTTTATCGAATTAATAGACCCAAACTTATCACCACGAAAAAGCTATATCAACCGGAAGAATAAGGAAAAGTCGCATATTAGGAGAATATGATGCTTGTGGGCCAGTAACTTGCTTGTTGTTTTACCAAAAATAGACGAATAATTGCAGGTTAAGAGAGTGCGTTATCAGAATTAAAACCTATACGTTTCACATTACAGCGCGTTTCTGATGTAAAGGAATTGGTTTATGCAAACTTCACCAAACAAAAAAATTAACAATCATTATTGACTGTATGGTCAGTGGAAAATTTTAATGCACAGCACCGCAACAATCAAAGAAAGCATGCAGTCAATATTACCCTGATTGTTTTGCAACTTTGACGAGGTCTTAACAGTCTGGCTTCACTTTCGGAGAATCATCACATCCTGTGCCATAATCATAGATCCAAGTTTCCATCTCGGATATTAATTTGTGTTAAAAAGGAAAAGTGTCTTGCGAAAGCATCCCTCCGGTTACTCCAACACTTTTTTTTGTTTTTGTTTTTAGAGCAAATTCGCAGTTGTTGGAAAAACTTGAGATGAAAGGTTGCAATATTAAATGTTTTCTTAAAATTACTTTATAGTATTAATGATGTAAGAACTTGTTCAATAATGACCAAAGACGAACACAGAATGTCGATTCTCCGACTTGATATATATGCTGGTCATAAATCGAAGTGAAAGGTCAACTAAATCACAGATCACCTTCAAGGGATTCTTCGTCATCTTATAACTTTTTATATCACTCAATAAAATTGTTTTAGATAAACAATTTTCTTTAAAAACTTTTTTCAACAATTTAAATGTCTTTATACCTAAACTCAATGCACGTTCTTTTGCTCAATAATGTAATTCACATTTTGAAAAATTGATGAAATGAAAGTTCTCATTTTAAAAATAGTTCTTTCCTGGCTTCTTCCAAATAATTATAGAAGTCGTTAAAATATTTGATATAAGCTTGCAGACGATATATATTATAGATTAATTTTAAATGAAGCATTACGGATACTTTTTATTAGAGTATTATAATGATTTGAATAAGGGTTTAAAAAGTCTAAGTAGTACAATATTACAATTTTTTTAATTAATTACTTTAATCACTTTTAAGTAAGCAAATCAGAGTGGAAAGTGTTGTAACTTGAAATTAGTAAACCACTTTACGCGAAACTATTATTATTACAACTTACTGTGCTGCATGAGTGCTGACAGACAATATTACACAACTTACGTCTGATTTCTTTCAAGTTTTAATCAGTTGTAAAGTATAAATTGTAGTCATAAATATGGTTTGCGTTTTTACACGTAAAAGTATTAAAAAATTTTCCAAAAAAACCTAATTTTTATTTTTAAATCATAACAAAATTTCCAGCCACTTAAAAAAAACTGGATCTGTATTAGGTATAATAAATTAAAGCCACGATAAATATTTTTCATTATAAAATTAAACGAAAGATAAATTCAGAAAATCGACAGCAATCGAGCCATTTCAATAATAGAACAACGTATATTGCTTAATTTTATGTGTATAATATATTACACATGTTTTAATAAAATTAATCAAGTTATTGAATGGACTATAAAAAGGATAATATCAGAAAAGCAAAAAACATTAAAAAAGAAAAAGAGTCCATAAGTAGTAAATAGATTTACGAAGAAAATTGCTTATTCTATTATGTTCACAATATAAGAACAGTATAATAATCTGCTATAAGATTCGATATTAAACTACTAATTAAAATAGAGATAAAAATAAATAATAAATAAATTAGTATAATAATAAATAAATTAGTTATAAAAGATAAATTAGATAATTATAAAAAAGCAAAAACATTCATTTTAAAAATACATAGATTTTGAAATAAAGATCAAGTTTCAAAATATTGCTAACAGACTCGAGGAAATGTTTAATTCATTTTATCTACGCACTTTCTTTACAAATAACAATAAAACATTTTCACTTTTTTAAATTTATCATTTTTATGTTTGTCATATTTATGTTCAAATGTGTCATTTTTATGTTTGTCATATTTATGTTCAAATGTGTCATTTTTATGTTCCCTTTTTTATCAAACTTCAACAAAGGAAATGCTAAGAAAATGTTATTAAAGATAAAAAAAATATTAAAAAAAACTATAGTCTTATTTCAAAATTCCAAACTATAGATTGGTAACATTGTTCTCTATTTATAGTGTGAAATAATATTCATCCCATAGGTGCACACAGTAAAAAACAGATTGTACAATATATTGTACAGTGCGAAATATAACAAAATATACAACTAAGCCCTAGGACGTTTTTAGAAACTTATTCTCTACTACAACGCAGAAATAATAAATTTCGGAAGAAAAGAATAGATATAACCTTGTTCCTAGTAAGTGCTATGAAAAACACAACGGCAGGAAATGCAATTGATTTTAGGAACTAGCAGTACATCACGCTCGAAGAAGATTTCGAATTTTGTAAATCCATACAGCAAAGTACTGCGGCACCTATACTCTGCTTATCATAAAGATCATAAAGAATGCTTACATTTGCTGGAGTCTGACAGTTATCAAATCTATAAAAAAATGAATGAATGTAAAAAAAAACCATTTACGATGTTGCTTCAGTAAAAGAAAGGATGTATGATCATGGTAAAAAGAAAACTAATGTATCTTATTTTAAATAGCACAAAAAATGTATTTTGTTTCTAAAAATAGTCCCAACATGTGGAACTTAAGTTGCTAGATAGCGTGGTATTAAGCTATAAAGAAGAAGCAACAAACTTTACATTTTATGCTACAAAATTTAAAAATTATATCTTTTTATGACAGGTAATTGGCTTTGCCAGAAAGTAAGCATATATTTGATATTTCCTTCAAGCTGGCTTTCTTTATATATAAAAACAGTTATATAACTCTAATACTTCATAAAAACACTAATACTTATTGTTCACCAAAATAATTTTAAAGAAAAATTGCTTTATTCAAAAAATGAAGGGAAAAAAAGCATGTAACTGTTACCACCTATACAAATTTTGCATTAAGACAATATGATAACAACTGATATATTTTCTTAGTGCTCCAATCAGAATCTTTTAAATTATTTAAACAACTGTGAAATAAAAAAATATTTGGGAGAAAGGATCGTAAGTCAAAAATGAAGCTCTTATAGAAAACAATGTCTGTGCATACTAAATTTTGTAACTGACTATTAAATGCTCAAAAAAGAGGGTTAAAACGAAAGAACTTGAATAACTCTTAATCTAATGATCGAATTTTCACGTACTAGGACTCTATCTTACTGGTTCGAGAAGGTTACCTCCAATATGCTAATTATTTAGTGCAGATGATATTTTAAAGTTAAGAAATCAAACCCAAAAACGTACTTTTTTTTTAATAAACGTAACTATTTTTCCACTGATTTGTAATTCTGACGACCAAATTTAGGAAGCAGCCACAATCTCTGAAATATGGTCTCAATAGTTTGGTCAGGACAACGGTTTAAAGTATTTTATTTAATAATAGACGAAAAAAATTGAATTAGGTATACGTTTTAGAGAATGCAATTTTACGGAGCAAAATACATAATTTGAACGAAATCTTGAGTTCTTGAGGAATCAAATTTAAAGTATACAATTTCCTTAAAACTTGATTTCTCTGGAACTATTCGAGCGATAATTTTGTCCAATTTGGTATTTTTCCACAAGAAATAACATCTTTTAAAATAATGTAAAAAATATAAACCAAACAATGCAAAAAATTTCGAATATTATTAAATAAAATAATAAATAATTTTTATATTTTTTTACATGGAATTATCTTTATATAAGCGAATTCATAAATGTGAAGAAAGATATTTCAATCCACTTAAAAAAACTCTCAAGATATGGCGAAATACGCAAAAAGTAAAATTAACAATAAGGGTTCCAAACTTTGGACCACTCTTCTGGCCAAACTATTGGGATCATATTTCGCAGATTACGGCTACCCCCTATATTTTGAGGGTAAGGAATCCAAATTTGTTTAAAAAGATATAAAATATTCAGAGAAAGTACGTTTTCTGTCTTTTGTAACTTAAAATATCGTCGGCGCTTATAGAATAGTGATATTAGAGATCAACCCTAGAACCACTGGGATTGTATCCTAATACATTGATATCCGATAATTATATCAAAAGTTATTTAGGGGAGTTCGGTTCGCTTTCCCCCCCCCCCTTTTTGGGGGCACTGCACAATCATAACTGTTTTAAGGAACAACTTTTAATAATTTGTTTAACACTGAACTGGTTAATAATTTGTTTAACTTCACCAGTCTTGGAGAAGGGAATTTATTAAAATAACTAAACTTGTTCTACCACGTCCCGTTTTCCAGATATATAAAGAGATCGTAGTTCATTGTTCACCACATTGCGACCCACATCCCGTAGATTACAAAAATGGGAAGTTCCTTCGTGATGATAACCTTCATGACTTTCTTGATTCTTGCAAAAGTGCTTTACTTTTTTTTATAAATGGAAAACTATTGTAATATCAGAATTTATCATTTTGCCTAATATTTGCGTTAATTCAGAGATGGCGCTGCCATCGCATTGCTTTTGGTAGTTCTCTTCTTCCTAAAAGGAGTAATTAATATTATAGCCGGCAACGAGCACGGTTGTCCGGCTTAACCTCATTTGTTTAAGCCAGTGTTTCCCAAACATATGACTTTTGTGTACCCTTTCTAAATTTTTCGCAATGCTGTGTACCACTAATAAAAAAAAGAATTTTTTACTATAAAAAAAATTGCGCAAAAGTTAAAAATCACAACTGGCTGTTGACACCACTAATTAACTGTTTACTCTGCAAAAAATAGCCAATAGAAAAATACGTAATCATAAATTTACATGGCTATATTAGTTTTCAAATAAAGTTTTTTGAAATTTTCGTTTGTTGCAAGATATTTCACACAAGAATGCGCACCCCCGCTAAACTGTTCCCGTACCCCTGGGGGTACGCGTACCACACTTTGGGAAACACCGGTTTAAGCGTTTGTTAAGTACTAATTCCGCCAATATGTTTAGAGCAGTTCATAGTGTTTTTATGTGATTAAGTGTTTCACATGTTTATATTTTTATTATTATGCACATTTGTGTTTATTATGCTAAATTCTAATTTTCAGTGTCAGTTTTGTGTTAGACTTTTATTTAAAAACCCAAATCTTAAACTTGGGGGAAAGGTGTAATATCAGAATTTATCATTTTGCCTATTATTTGCGTTAATTCAGAGATGGCGCTGCCATCGCATTGCTTTTGGTAGTTCCCTTCTTCCTAAAAGGAGTAATTAATATTATAACCGGCAACGAGCAAGTTTGTCCAGCTTAAGCTCATTTGTTTATGTTTTGTCTTCCTAATTTTTAATAAATATTATTAAGTTTAATCTTGGTATTTATTCAACAGATCCATACTCACGAACCGCTGATACCACAACTATAATGCTTTGATTATGCACAAAATAGAAATAAGAAATTCTATACTTGGAACCAGATTCTAAATGGTTATTGAGTAGTGTAATATTAATTTATATTACGAATTTTAAAATCTCATTTCTACTTCATCAATATCTTTCCACCAATAAAATCTACTTCATGAGTTGGTCATGAAAGTCATGAATCGGGTCTGTAAACCGTTTCAAGCAACTACGTAACTGTTTACGAACCAAGCCCAAAATTAACAAACTCAACTAAGAAAGTTTAAATAAATATTTAAATTCCTATTTCTAATATCCTAATTTTTTCATTCGCCAATTGATTAAACTCTTTACCACATTATTTCACATGAACAATCTTTAGATAGGGATTTCTTGACCACCTACTGCACGGTATTGACTAGAATAAATAAGTAGCAATCTTTGTAAATCTAGATGATCTTGCCTTTTTGAAAGACTAAATGCACGCTATGCATAAGCGTATTGAGTTTAATAGAGCGTGTTTGCTTCAAAGTTAGGTTAAATCCCAAAAAGCATTGAAAAAAAAATAAAGAAACATCTGAAAGATATAGTTGCTGGCGAAAAGCCAATCATGACAAGAAGTCCAATCAACTCTTATAGAAAAGAGGGCTCAGAACGAAAAAAAAGGGAAAAGTACAACTCAGGGTAATTCATCTTCATCGATCAGCAATGTTAACACATACGTACCCGGTCACAAGACTTAGGATCTATTTTCTTCCTTTTTCCTGGAGTGTTTATTATTTAGGAAACTCTTATCTCATCCTCACAAGAAAAATTCGAAACACAAAGGGCAGGCGCGAGGTCGGAGAGACAGAAATATTGCCACCACGTTCCATAACCGAGTGTATCTTGTGTGGATTTGAAACAAGAAAAGAAAAAAAAGAGAATTCTTAATACGTGAACTCATAACTCTAATTGAGGCGAATGTTCGATGTGGTGGGCACCTTGGGGACGTGTGACGGACGAAATACGGCTCGAATAAAGAAGAATAAAAGTTGCCCTGGATGGACTTACGGCATGAATAGAGTGAAAAATATATCGTAATGAAGTGAAAAAGTTTCCAAGAAACTTAATCAGTTATGAAGAAGAAAATGTGAACTTAAAAAAAATCAAAACTAAAACGTCATTTCGGAAAAGTATTAGGGAAAGAAAAGATATTGTCATTGAAAGGGAGTTTTTAGTGCATAAAAAAAACTTTTTGTTCAATGCATATCTAAAATTAGTTTTTAAAACATTATCTGAATGTAAGGATACCGTGGAAGGTTTAACGAATTATTTACAAAATTATTTTTTCTTTTTTTTCTTAATATAATAATGTTTTCAATGTGATATTATTTAATAACTTATTAAAGTTATTAATTAAAGTTTGGCATATGTTGCAATTATTATTTTAATGTAAATTATGAACTACACATTTTATTAATGATTTTTATGGCTGCGAAAATTGGGAACTTGAGTGTGAAAACTTTTTTTTTTCCTAAAGGCAGACACTGAAATACTCGTTCTTCGCCGCGAAAGTTCCAGGAAGTGTGCTTATTTAGCGTTGCCCTTCAGGCATCTGTGAACCTAAATTACAGATGCGAGCAACACAACCCACGCCATACTGCCACAGATTCAGAGGGTGGATCACATTCACACAACAGAGGACAACACACAAGAAACATCTATGCCCTGAGCGCAACCATCGGCTTCGTAGTCGGGCACGCTGACCACTCGAACACCTGGCCGGCAGAGTGTGAAAACTGAGCCAAGGGGCGTTGAGAAAGATATAGACTAATACAGCAAGTGTGAATTGTTTTGACAAATGTCCGACCCAATTCTGAGTTTAAACAACCAATGCTCAACTCCGTAGCCTTGTAATTTTGAACACAATCCAGAAGACAAGGGGACCCCTGGATTAAGTATTGGGAGAAATTTGCCTTTGAAGAAAACTTTTTAGTGAAACTAACCCGCATTGGAGAGGAAAACCTCTCATGGTTAACCTGACGGTAAGGGGACTCTAACCCATAGTCCGTCTATCACTGAGCGAGCCGGGTCGGGAATCGCATTGACCACCCATCGCTGCGATCGAACCCGGGTCATCTCATTGGGAAGCAAACGCTTTATCCCCTGAGTCATAACCTCGGCTTTGTGTTTTACACTTAATTAATCTAAATTTTATATAGGTTTAAAAATGATATAAATAATATAAATAGGTTTATAAATAACAATTACTGTTATACTAAAAACATAACAGCCACTACTAATCATACCATACATTTTTATCCATAGTTTTAATATTACCATTCTTGGACACTAATTCAAAAAAAAAATCTTCTCATGCAAAAGGATCTCGTTTTAATAGCTACTTTTCATGATTTATGTGAATGTTAACAGAAATATAGTTGAATTCAAAATAAAATTTTTAAACATATGTTTGGTTTTACTATCATTTGTTTTTAAAAAAAACTAAATAAAAAAATGAAAGCGTAAAATAATCTAAATTTTTTTCTATTTACTAAAGAAAAAATGCGATTTTTTTTTTTCAGTGAAAATGCTGATTCTTTTCAACTTCAAAACTTTTACTTGAATCAGTAAGTTTAGATTAAATGCAAAAACTAAACTTTAAAAAGTAAACTTTGACTAACACTAAACTTTAATCAAAAAGCGAAATTTAAAATGGTAATGTGATATAAAAAAAAAAAGGTATTCCACTTAATTATGATCGATAAAAACAACCATCCCAACTGAAAGTAACAGATTTTCCCAAAAAAGATTAAATCCCAGATTCTAAAGATAAAACCTTGGATTCATTGCTCTTTTCGAAATGTTTTCTGACAGTTTAAGTGCTGACAAGACAAATACACTTTTAACACATTTTCTTGATAAATAGAAAAATAATCTCCCAAGTTCTTACTAGCATCATCTATACTTGTCATTCGTTCATAGCATGAGGATCATTTATTTGTACAATGCAAAATATTGCACATACCATATGAGGTCATTTAATTTGTAACACAGCAACCGCATTATAGCTTTAACTATAATTTTGTCTGTATATTATTGAAAATACTATAGATAAGTTATTTTTAGTTTTAATGTTACAGTAATATAAGCACTAACGAAGCAATCGCATAGTAGCTCAAAACATTATTTAGTCTTATACTTTTAATGTCGGAATAATTACAATATAAAAGTAAATTCTGACAGTGGTTTCTATAATAGTATGAGCACTAGCGTTACAAGCGCATTATAATTAACCTGTTCATCGTTTAAAGGAGCAGAAACATTGTAACGCAAAGTATTGCAAATACAAAAGAAAAACTAATTCACAATTTTCATATTTATAAGAATTAACAAAGCAACCAAATTTACCTAAACTACTAATTTGTTTCGCTGTTTATATCATCGAAAAAATTTCAGAGTGACAAGAAATAACTTGGACACACACAATACAATAACTTGGATACATACACTACAAGAACTTAAATATTTATTATAATGATACAGTCCAGCTTTCAAATAAAATGTTATGGACATCAACTCGCCAAATGATATTGAGTTACATTCCTTGCGCAAGATTTTTTAATGGATAAAAAGTTTAATGAAATTTAGTACAAGTAATTGTCTTAAAGATAGACTAAAAGGGAAATCCTTATGAATAATCAAGTCTAGTGAATAAGGTGGCCATTCTTGTGTTATAAAAAAGTCCGAAAAATAGTACCATATGACTATTTTCAATGTCTTTAGCTCTGTGTGCTCGGAGCAGTAACCAGTTGAAAAGCCCATTTTCGGATGGCACAACGTGACGCATTTTCAAATGAAACATCATTTCACGATGAAAATCGCAAACGATGAGATGCGATAAAAATATTTGGTTTTAAACTTTTTCTAAGTTATTTTTCGTCAAACCATGAATGCAAATGCCATATAAAAGTTCATTTGTAGTTTTCATGTAAATAAAAGCCCTGACATTGTTATCGCATTATAACGAAAACTAAATTCCATTGCTAATCCTGTTTTAACAATACTAAAACATAACTCATTAGTAATAATTAAGTAAAAGTAAAAAAAATGAACTTTTTCTACAAAACTATTTTTAATCCTTTTCAAATTTCCCATGTCTTTCTATAGAATAAAACAAAAGAGAGCAAAACAGACGCGTATATTAAAATTAATTAATTTTAATCATAAAATAGATTTTAACTGCAGCAAAAATTTTAATTTTGAACAGTTTTAAGGAAATTAATGATTATTCAGACTTAGCATTCTGAAGTTTGATTACACGCCTGAACAAAAACTAAATCTCGACATTTCTGTACTTAATTATAGGAAAATTTATGAGAAAAAAAAATCTGATTAATAGAAATTAAATGCTCGGAAAAACTCATTAGTGTTTCTTAAAAAATCAAGAACAACAATTCTAATTAATAATTAAAAATTAATTATAACAAAGGTAATTAAAACAAAAACAAACATTCATATTTCAGACGCAAAATTATTCATGTTTAATTAATAATTAATTTTTTTATCATAGAAATGCATAACATAAACAATAGAAGCAGAAAAGGCGTGGGAAGTTGCTAATCAAAAATTTTAATCAAATGGCTTTGGAAAATTTAAATTGTTTATAATTCATTAAAATTATTATCATTTTTAATTTATTGTTGCTTTAAAATATTTCAAAAATACTTTTGGCAGCATCATGTTAAATGAAAGAGTTATTGCTGGAAGAACATAAATTAATTAAGATAAATAGACACGTTTATGCCTTTTATAGCAAAACAACTGCCTTCGGCGACAAACTGACTCCCCTTTGAAACAATGGAAAATGATAAAACAAAGCACTAAAAGATTTAAATCTAAGATAAACACTTTTTATATAACTTAAAATATAAAACTAGGAGAGATAATCCCCCTGTTTACTGCCGCTAACCAACCCCGATGATTACTACGCAATAACTGTTGTTCCTTGGTATAAAATATTTTCTACGGCAGTTGAAATTATTCACTTATAGCATGTGTACTAAAAAGAATTCGATTTATTTACGCGTGTGCCTTAAAAATATATCGTTATAGAAATCTGATATGTTCACAACCGTAATTTTATAATTTTACAAACCAAACGGACAAATATATTATATATAATTTTTGCATGCATCACATTGTGCATGAAGCTAATTGTTAAATTACAATAAATTTATTTGTAATTTATAATAGTAAATGCATTCCCGCAATAGGCCATAATGGGAAAAGGGGTCATGAAAGTTAAGGCTACACAATTTCGTGACCAACGGCATGATTGTGGTAACGTGGTCAGCACTGCGCACAGACCGCCTTAATACCCAGACAGGCTGGTACCCATCGAACTGAAAATAGGTGGACTCCACTGGATATAATTTATAATAGTATATTAATGTGCTTTGCACAAAAAAAAAAATTATTGTAAAACGGTTAATAGGATTAGATAGCAATTTAAATAACTTTATCTTAAAATGTAGAGTAGAAATAGGTTATAATAAAATAAAAAAATAGTGTGTGGAGTCCCTCCGCGCGGAAGAAGGGAAACTTCGTAATGTGGAAATGAAAATAGGAAGGGGTAGAAATCGATTTTTAGTGAAATCATATTGTTTCTTTAATACAAACTTTATTAACATTGCTTACAACCATCTATCTACATAACTTTATTTTAAAATGTAGCGCAGAATTACATTACAATGACTTTTATTAATTTTATGCTAATGAGAACCAAAACAATATGGAAATGAATGAGGGAAAACTGGATCCTACCACGTGATTTTCTGGCCAATATAAATGTAGCGTTAAACGTTTAAAGCAACCTTGTTGGAAGTCACATTAGAAGTTTCACTTCAATAAAAAAAAAAAAAAAAAACAATTAACTTGGTGTTAAACTCTTAATTTAGAAAACAATCAAAATCAAAAACGTAATAATAGTATAGTACAAGTAAATATCTTTAAGTTAGGGATACAAAAATATTTATTGGAAAACAATATTTATATGACTTGAATTAATTTTATGCTGATGACCACCAAAACAATATGGAAATCAATGTGGGAAAACTTTTTCCTACCATATGATTTTCTAGCCAATAAAACTACACCGGCAATAATGGAATATTGTGTTAGACCAATATGATTTTATTTTATAAAAAGAAATAACTTTCCTTTTAAAATTGACTCATATCTCACAAGCCTGTCTGTTTACCTTGCTCAGCTATAAGCAACTTCGTAGCAATTTTACTAAGCAAATCTACGAGCTTATTGTAAGAAAGGAATATAACAAAATATCAAAAGAACGTATTTTAGAATATGTTTTCTCGTGCAAACTTATATCAAGTGGCAACCGTTCCACAGATAGGGAAAAAAATTATGCGGCGTCAATATATATGATCTCGTTTATTTAAAGTGAAAAAAGAGTGAACAAAGAAAAATAAACAAGTCCATGAACTTTGAAAAGAAAAATGTTTTACTTTGCTTTAAATTTATTACTTGTCAAACATTTCAGTATATCCTAAGAAAAAATATATTTATTTGCAAAAAAAAAATGTAAAAAGTCTCAGTTCCAAGATACATTTACACTACCTTAAAAACCAATAGCTCCCTTGCGACCATAACGTTTCACACTTTTATAAAAGCAAAATAAAGCTCGACTGTAATTGTTTTCTTTCTTTTAAAGCATAGGCAGTCACCTTCTTTCAACTGAAGAAACGGATGCATATTAAGTACATATTAAGAGATACGTCCTTTTTTTTAAAATATATATATATAAAATGTGAGCTAAATAATAAAACGAAATTGAATCTATGAACGTAAATTCTCATTACGTTTAGGAAAGAAAAAAAATATATGAGTCTCTAATAAATTTTGAAACAAGAATATGATTTTTCTGCAAAGTAAGTTGTAATCTTTTTTGGTTCAAGTTATCTAATAAAATCTGCAAATTGGTGGTAAATACTATTTCAGTTCCCG
Source organism: Parasteatoda lunata (assembly GCA_949128135.1). NCBI lineage: Eukaryota > Metazoa > Arthropoda > Arachnida > Araneae > Theridiidae > Parasteatoda > Parasteatoda lunata. The sequence goes on along the minus strand of OX421970.1, from coordinate 77,944,695 downwards.
AAACACGTTCTACTTCAAAACAATTACAATTGACTTACTTTTCTATTTATTCGAGTTCAGTATTTTAAGAAACAGAAGAGTTAATGCTTTAATTTCGTTCGAAGACAAAAATTTTAATTATTACGAATTTAAATCTATACTTTGAAAAATAGCACTAAAAAGAATTACTATTTAAAAGTCGCCTAATTCAAGAACATTTGTTCGAATTCAGTATTTTAAAAAACAGAAGAGTAAGTGCTTCAATTTCGTTGGAGGACAAACTTTGTTATTGCTGCGAATTTAGACCTATATCTGGAATATTCAATAAAAAATTATTACTTTTTATCTATCACCTAATTCAAGAACAAAACAAGAACAAACACCGAATTCAAACACATGTCCTTTCTTCGAATAAATATAATTACTCTTTTTTTTTTATTCGAATTCAGTATTTTAAAAAAAGGAAGAGTAAAGGCTTTAATTTCGTTGGAAGAAAAATTTTTTTTTATTATAACGAATTTAAATCTATACCTTAAATAATAGCGCTAAAAAGAATTACTATTTAAAAGTCGCTTAATTCAAGAACATGTCCTCTGTTCGAATAAATACAATTAACTCTCTTTTCTATGAATTCGAATTCAATATTTTGAAAAACAGAAAAGTAAGTGCTTCAGTTTCATTGGCGGATAAACTTAGTTATTTCTACGAATTTAAGTCTATAACTTGAATAATAGCACTAAAAATTATTACTATTTAAAAATCGCCTAATTCAAGAACAAACACCAAACTTAAGAACTAACACCAAATTCAAGAACATGTCCTGTCTTCGAATAAACACAATTAATTTTCTTTTATATTCATTCGGATTGAGTATTTTAAAAAACAGCAGATTAAGTGCTTTGGTTTTGTTGGAGGACAAACTGTTATTATTACGAATTGAAGTCTATATCTTGAATACTAGTAGAAAAATTAATTACAATTTAAAAATCACCCGACTCAAAAACAATAAAAATTTATTTATTTTTGAAATCTAAAGAATATTTCTGATTTAAAAAATATAAATAAAAAATAAGCAGTCTTGAATTTCAAGAATGAAAAGTAATTACTATCATGTTGTCTTTTCTTCTGAGCAGTTTGTAAAGTTGGCCAATCCGTAGAAACTGATCTGGCAATGAACAATTGGCAAATCACACCTTGATGACGCTTTCCTTCTGTTCTTTACACATTTTTATAGCTCTTTTATTTTATTTTATTTTGTCAGCAGGTATTCATTCATATCGATTTCATGTGCATCATTTGGAAAAAAAAGTTATTTTCATAGGTTGACATATTTTCATTATTGAAGAGCTAAAGTGTATAAGTAACATTTTTTCGTGTGGGGGGATTTATCGAGGAAAGTTTTTATTCCAGTATTAGTTAGTCACACAACATTCATTTATTTTGCTAAGTATTTTATTCCAAAGATCTTAGTGGAAGAAGTATTCAAGTGGCAATCTCTGAGTGCTTTTGGAGGGGAAGAACGATCTAAGTGCATTAGGCAATAAACAGTCAACGAGTCCTCATTAAAAAAAAACATGTTTGTTTGGCAACAAATTAAAACGTCAAAAAGACAAAGCATGGTTTTTCAAAGCTCTTTTGACAAGGAAAATGAATTATCTAGGCTTTAGAACGAACAAATAAATAAAATATTTTAAAAATTGTTTAAAAATAATAATTTAAAAATCGCCAATTTGGCGACATTTTTCTACCTCAATGAAAATTATCGAAATCAATGCCTTATTCCCATTTTTAGTACATTTTTATGAGCCCAGATAGTGAAGCATTGCAGAAAGTTTTCAAATCTTAAAAAAAAAAGACCACAATCGTTTTTATTTTTCTTAAAACTGTGGCTTCTCTCTATATTGACGTTTTGCGCCATTTTCAGAATAAACTTAGAGGACGCTTGGATAAAGATAGGCAAAACTTGACCTAAGAGTCATGAGTAACTGTTGCAAACTCAGAGAGAGAAAAAAAAAGGCAAGATATTATTTTCATTTCCATCAGCACCTAAAAGCTCATTTGCTTGAAATTCGCTACAATGTCACTCAGATTATGTTTTGAAACCTTAGATTTTAGATCTTAGGTCTTCAATTGCGAGTGTTAACATTAAAATTTTTAATAATAGCTAAAAACACAAAATCTAAAATTCATATTGAGGGAATCAAACTTTCGATCTTACAAACATATTGAGGTCGAAGCCAGAGCTAACCAATCTAAGCTAGAGCTACTTAAATTAAAATTCTTCAAAGAAAGGGCATATTTTGAAATTTCTTAATAGTTATATAGTTCTATATAGTTTTGACCTATATAGTTCTGACCACTATATAGTTTTGACCTATATAGTTCTGACCACTATATAGTTCTGACCAAACTATATCGTTCTGACCAAACGTGAAAATTTCATTGATTTAAAAACTCGGTGAGTTAAATAATACATCAATTAATCGAACGCGAATGTTATTTGAAGCTTTTTTTATGCGTTTTAACACATCAGTTACTGTGTGTGTGTTTTTTTAAATTTATAAAAAACAAATACATTTGAAATTAAAAAGAGTTTTAAGATTTAGCAATATAAAAGAAAATCACGAAAGAAAAATTACGATTACCACGATTATGTCATTATTTTAACACTGAATGAAGATAATCACAATTTTTTTAACATCTTCATTCGAACTTAAAACTCTCACTATCACATTACGATTGAATTTAAATTTAGGATAAACTCATAATAAAAGCTAACTAAGACACAACATAAAAATTAAGTGAAATCAGATGCTTCCAACATCATAAAAAGGAAATTTAAATAAAGAGAGATTAAATCTATTTCATCTTTACACAAACGACGCAAATGATTTTGCAACAAACAATGCAAACGACACATACTCTCGTTTAGCATATGCAACTTAATAGAAAATTACAAATTTAGATTCCAAGTATTTAGCTTTTTTTTTTTCAGCAAATAGCAAAATAAGTTTCGCGATTACGTTGATTATATATTCGCGATTTAAGCTTTATTTTCTTATCTTCCATTTTATTATCTAAAGGGAAAAATTTAAATAAAGTTAATTCAATCAGATAATAGAATATTTTAAGCATAATTTAATGCTCCTAAAAGGCTTTCCTTTGTATAGAAATAGCTATAAATATGTTAAAAAATTTTAGAAAATTTTTTTAATATTCATTTCTAAAATCAAATTATCCTCAAAATTTGAATTCTTGGCGCTGAATAATTTTTCAAACAAAATAAATTAAAATAATAAAAAAAAAGAATACAGCTAAAGGGGGAGGGAATTCAACAGTTTTTTACAGGTTACGAAAAGAAAAAAAAACATGTAAAACACTTTTATTTCTCAACGTCTTGTATAGAAAAAAAAAAGACATAACTAGTTTTCAAAAAAAATTACCTACAAGTAAGTGAAACTTAAAAGAAGTTAGATTATGCAAAAAATAAAAGGAAATGCTTAAATCGCTGGATCGTTGTCTGGTAGAAATTAAGCACGCCTTCTTTATTTTTATTCTTTTGCAAATTTCATTCGGAACAAAAAAAATTTAAAAAAAAAAAGAGTCAAAATCCGTTTAAAAGGGAAGGGAAAAAAATTTAATTCAAAGAAGACAGCGCATAGTTCACTTTATGAACAATGAAATTTACTTTTTCTTTATATTCTGCTGTAAAATATTCATTTAAAATTAATCTTTTTTCACGGAGAAAAGACACATTAAAAAATTAAATTCCTGGGATGATATAATGGAGCAGATCTTATCGAAAACACAAAATAAACAGAATATAAATATTTTATTGTTGCTAAAACATTTTTGCAATTAATTATGAATATCAACAAAAAATTATTGACTTAAAAATGTCTGTTAGAAAATTCTTTCCCTTAAATAATAAAAAAAAACTTGAGAATCTTTAAAAAAAGTAGCAAAAAGAAGCATATTCATTTTATCGAATCTTTTAAAATAATAACTCTTTACAAGTTTTTATTAAAAATGTAAGAAATGTTTTTTTTTTTTTTAAAGAGTTCATAATTTATAGTTTGTGCCTTAAGAAATAAAAGTTTGTAACAAAAGAATATAAATTAGACTGAAATTTTTCATGCAACTCCAGTTATTTGTGAAGCTTTAATAAATATTAATAGTTGTATTTAAAGAAAAAGTACTTGTTGTAATATAAAAAGAGTTTGAAAGTATTTTAACAAACAAATTATAAAAAAAGAAAGAGTTAAAATATGTTCACACTAAACGTCTTTTAATATAAAATAATCAGATATTTTTCTGCAAATTTAGACTTGGTATCCTCAGAAATAGAGAAAGGTGGCTAAATTCAGATTTTTTTGAACTTTCAGAACTGAAATTCAAAAAAAAAAAAAAATTCAGATATCAAAATTCAGATCTTACGACAAATTTAGATTTGGCATGCTTTCAAAAAAGAGACGGGTGACCGAAATTTCAAAAATATGACACTACTACGATTTAGAAAAAGAATCAAAAAATTGTTCTTATTAGTTTTAAATGAAACGATATTTCCGAAACTAACAAATTAAAAAAAATTAAATGCTTATTATAAAACCTAATAACTCTACATTTAAAATTAAATAATTATTTAAAAAATTGGTTTCAAATAATTTATTTTATTGTTTAATTAAATAAGGACAAAAGAATTTTTAAAAAAAAACAGCAATATAAATTAAATTATGTTTATACGCTTAAATTTCCGGCATATATCAAAACCTCAAGAAAAAAAAAAAATAATTTTAAGAAAACTTATTTAAAAATTCTTTTCTTAACTTCAAAATTTAACTTTCACTTCTAACGTAAGTATCTCACGTTAATAGATAATCATGTTAGATCTGGATGTTATATAATGGTCTGGATGTTATATCGCATGTTTATGATGAATCATGTTAAATAAACTTATCCTCTTATAACAGTTTTGTATGATGCTCTGACTTAACGAATTCCAATGCTAATATAGAAACCTCTCTCTGCAAACCCGATCACGATTTACTTCCTCTCAAAATCATTCAACAAAAATAACTCTGTTATGGTACTTAAAGTCCCTTTGTCCTTTGAGTTGAACTAAAAATCACAAGAATAAGACTAAATATGACCAATTTAAAAGCACTAAAAGTGGGTGTGATTGTAATGCACTAAAATCATTATATTAAAACTCACTAAAATTAGATTAAATTAAAACTCACTAAATTATTTCCTCGATGCAATAAATCAAAAAAGTGATATAAAATATGCCCGACACAAAAAGTAACAAACAAAAAAAAAAAAGAAGGAGAAATGTCAATAACATAAACGTAACTTGGCCAGAAAAAACTTAGACTCTGACGAAGATAATTGAATTTCTAAAAAAATTTTATATTTCTTCCTTATTTTTTTTTATTTAAATGACTGATTTATTCTATAAGCCTTGCATGACTTTTTCTTACTGTACTTTAGTGTAAAAAATTACCGCTTCAGAGAAATAAATAATAATTCAAAATACACAAGCAAATACTCTAAAAAAATACTTGACTGGTTGATACAACTAAAAAGCTGAGGTCCTCAGTGGTAGATATCCTCAGTGGTAGACACAACATGGGTTAGAATCCCCTTGCCGTCGGGCTAACCATGGGAGGTTTTCGAAATTTTCTTATCCATGTAATATAAAAGCAATTAACTCCATTTACAAAGTCCTCTTTAAAAGCTAGTTTATCCCAACGCTTAATTCAAAAGTTCCCTTGTCTTCTGGGCGGGATTCAAAATTACAAAACTACGGAGTTGAACATTGATAATCGTAAACTCAGAATTGGATCAGCTGTTCAACGACGGTTTTAAAATAAATTAAATACCCTACAATGCTCTTACCTAAGACAAAATTCTACCTCTTGCCCTGGAAGTATACTTTTACATAAAATTACAAAAAAGAAATCCATTTTACTAACAAACTTGCATCAACGAAACTCAAAGTCGCGTCGCAAAAAAGAAATTCATAAGAACACCACTAATTCAATAATTCTAACTATTACATTTTTTTATGAATAGTTTATTTTTAAAATACAGCAATGTATGCAGAAAGTATTCGTTTTCACATGTTGCAAGTTATTAATTTCCTCATCACGTAAATTCTTGTTTTCTAGACACACTTTAATAATGACATTTATAAGGAGGAAAAAATACATTATTCCAAGAAAATCTAGACCTTGTGTTAATCTCTTTACGCATCTTCTTAATTAATTAATTAATTAATATAATAATACAGTACATATCATTAAGCTTTACGGGATAAAGCAAATAAAACTTGGAGAAAAACTTACACTGTCTTGCATATCCCCTAGATTTAATCATTAATCAGATGTTTTCAGAGAACGAAACTAATTAGGACGCATCCTCATGCAGAAATAAATAATTCACCAGGGATAATAAATGGCATTAAAAATAACGTATTTCCAAGAAATTATTTTCTTTTTTTTATCAGAACTTTTCTCTTAGATTTAGTAAAAATAAATAAAAAAAAGGAACAAAAAACTGCATTTTGATCTAATAATTAAGTTTTCTTTGATCATTTAAAAGAAAAACTAATATTTTCTAATGAATTTTAACAAATTAAATACAAAATCTATAATTGGTTGAAATTTAATAAGAGGAAAAGAAATGCATAAGTAAAATTAGCAGTCATTTATTGATAATAAACCGTAAAATGAGTTGAAATGAATTGTCAAGTTATTTATAGGAAAGTTCGATAAACTCAAAAAAAAAGCAAATATTCGAGTTGCTTGCTTAACTTAGGATATAAAATTTTAATTTGAAATTTAAGATGCCGGCAAATCGAATCCAAAATACTTTACTAAATCATTTTCCATATCAGATTTCAGTAAAATATATCTATAAACTGTTAAATAGTTTTTTTTATTTTTCTTAACTCTAAGTAAAAAAAATTTAACATTTCGCTTCTTTTTTTTAATTGTTCAACCCGGAATTTTCTTCGTTTCATCTAATAATTTTCTTCAATAAATATATAAAATGGCAAATATTGCAATACCTAAAAAACTGCTTGATTCTTTTTTTTTCCTTTAAATTAAATCAAACACATAAATAAGGGAAATAACTGTAAGTCAAGACTTATGTTCTTTTCTATTTTAAAGAATATGCCAATTAAATTACAGGTTAATTTTATAATACCACATCTATAAATGTTCAGTGTATTTATTAAGCTCAACAGTGAATGCAGATTAGAAAAATAACTAATTTTAGTTACAAAACAGTTTCAGAGAAAAATTTATAAAACGAGCGAATACATCACAAAATTGTTCATAAAAGTTAGAATAAAAACGAATTCTACCTCAATACAACTTATATAATCCAAAAGCTTTATTTTAGAGTTTCTTTAACTTATAAGTTAGACCAGGACATGGAATATTAGTTCTATAGCCTAACAAAAATTCTATAGCCAAACAAAAACTCTATAGCCAAACTAAAATTTAAAAAATAAAAAAAATTTCTATAGCCTAACTAAAATATGTAAAATTTTAAAATATGTAATATGGAGATTTCTTTGGTAACCAAAACGAAAACAGAATAAAGAACTTAATCGAAACATATATATTGCTATAATAATTTATTGCAATTATAATAATGTCATATGGTTTCAATGTTTCAAAAATAATGGTTTAATGAGTGAAAATTGGGGGGTTTTTGTTCCGAAGAGAAGAAAAATGCCGAGAAGAAAAATGCCATCGCTTGATTTCAAAACACTTCAAGATGTCACTGGATTGAGGCATGATAATCAATATAGTTAAACTATGTCGCGTTGCATGTTAATAAGCATACGTAGTTTAATTTAAAAATCAACAATTTAGAAGATCCCACGCCAGCCTTAAATATTCGATAGCCAATGGCAAGCTGGCGAGTGGAAATTTCACGCCCTGAGGAGTTATGCATAAAATAATTTTTGATTTGTGTGATCAGCCGCAAGTATACTTTCTTTAAGCAAAATTCATTTAAATTATATCAATCAAAATTTACATTAAAGTAATAATTGGCGTTTTAGAGAATTTTAGAAACAGAAACTTTAGAAAATATACCAACGTCATGAAGACGTTAACAAAACACATTTTAAGAATTAAAGTTTTATGCATACAATTGAAAAAAAAAATTATTAAACACAGAATTCTGAACTTAATCAGAATGTTACTTAGTCACTTTTTCCTCTAAACCAGTGTTTCCCAAAGTGTGGTACGCGTACCCCCTGGGGTACGGCAATAGTTTAGCGGGGGTACACGTTCTTATGCGAAATATCTTGCAAGAAACGAAAATTTCAAAAACTCTTATTTAAAAACAAAACTAGCCATGAAAATTTACGATTATGTATTTTTCTATAGGCTATTTTTTGTAGAGTTGACAGTTAATAATTAGTGGTGTCAACAGCCAGTTGTGATTTTTAACTTTTGTACAATTTTTTTATAGTAAAGGTTTGTAATAAATTCTACTTATTTTGATTATTTTTATAAAATATAATTTTTATTCCTAACATAGAATATGGATCGCTGGTTGGTATCTACAAAACTTTGTACCAAAAAAAAAAAAGAAACATATTTTTAAAAAAATACATTTATTTTTTTGTTAGTGGTACACAGCGTTATGAAAAATGTAGAAAGGGTACACAAAAGTCATTAGTTTGGGAAACACTGCTCTAAACTCTTGAATCATTCAACGAAATTCGTGTACTCAAAATAAAAACTTTTAGAAATAAGTATCTTCTTTTTTTATATAAATGTTTTTTGGAAACTTTCAAAAATTTTTCAACTTTCGTAACATATGACATATAGCACGTTCTACGTAGCAAGCTGAAGCAGGTACAGAGGTCATTTTTAGATAGGTTCTTTGATGTAAAAGTTTCTCGAATTTTTGACGTCATTGTTAGAATTGTAAGATCTTTGAATTTTTTGATTTTGTAAAGAATACGAGGGTTGCTATTTATATTTCTGGCCTTGGCAACAGTAAGTGTTGCTAGGCGACCGCAGACGATTTTAATCGAAAGTTTGATATTTTTAAACATAAATTCAGCAGACGATTTACCATTATAGCTTCATTTGTGTTGTTGACAGTAAATTGAAAAGTTCTTCTCTTTCAAAAAATGGAATTGAATCGTGAACATTTTCGTGCCATTATTTTTCATAACTTTCGACGTGGATTGTCAAGACAAGAGTGCTTCGATGAACTTAATTCTTTATTCAGAAATAAAGCGCCATCCTACAGCACTGTAAAAAATTGGTATAACGAATTTTATCGTGGTCGATGTTCGATCCAGGACGAATTCCGTGCAGGTCGTCCAAAATCCGTTGTTGTGCCAGAAAAGATCGATGCTGTGCGTGAACTGATAAAGCAAGATCGTAATGTGACATACCGTGAGATAGAGGCGTCTTTGGACATTTGTATGACTAGCATCAATAAAATATTGCATGAGCATTTGAGCGTAAAAAAAAATTTGTTCGAGTTGGATCCCGCATAATCTGACAAACGCTCAAAAAAATGCTCGTGTCGATGGTGCAAGGAAATGTTGGAAAAATACGTTCAAGGTACATCAAAGGCTGTGTATAGCATCCACACAGGTGACGAATCATGGATCTATGCATATGAGCCGGAAACAAAACAGCAATCATCTGTATGGGTCTTCCAAGACGAGGCAAAACCAACAAAAGTTGTTCGAGGAAGAAGCACATCGAAACAAATGTTTGCCTGTTTCTTCGGCATTAACGGTCATGTGGCAACAGTGGCGTTAGAGCAACGCAGGACGGTCAATTCTGAATGGTACACGACCATTTGTTTGCCAGAAGTCATCGGAGAAATTCGAAAAAAGCAGAAGAACAGGCGAATCATTCTTCATCATGACAATGAGACCTCTCACACATCGACTCAAAGAAAGGCATTTCTGACGGAGTGAAAGATCGAACTGATGGGTCATCCGCCGTACAGCCCTGATTTGGCACCCAATGACTTCTTCTTATTCCCACACATCAAAAATAAATTACGTGGACAACGATTTTCGACCCCCGAAGAAGCGGTTGATGCATTCAAAACGCATGTTTTGGAGTTACCTCAATCGGCCTGGAAAAAGTGCTTTGAAAATTGGTTCGAACGCATGCAAAAGTGTATTGATCATCATGGAGAATATTTTGAAAAACAAAAAAACCAATTTCGATCCTACATATTTGTTTTTTCATTATTAGGCCAGAAATATAAATAGCAACCCTCGTACTAGACAAACTTAAAAAAAAAAAAAAAAATTTAAAAAAAATTTGAAATCTGGAATAAAAATTAACGTTAAAATTTGGACTATAGGTAAATTTATAAAAGATGAAGAGCAAATACTTTAGTTAATTAGGTAAACCGTTGTCCTCGTATTTGAAGCATATAATGTGTGCTTTATCTCTAAATCATGCCGTATTACCTTACTAATGATAAAAGAGAAACTTATATAGTTACCTAAAACTGTTTGATCAATTCGAAATTTTACGATAATTTTATTAAAAAAATTTCCTCTGACCAATTTTTTTCTACAATTTCTTCATACAAATTCCCCCCCCAAAAAAAAAATACAATACACATGCTACCGCTAAAGCTCTAAAGACGTTGATGTACACATTACAAAACTAACTTCCAAGTTGATTTGCAGATGAACTGATTTGTTGTTGTTGTCGTAAGGCACTGGGTATCGATTGTTCTTGTTTTCCAGTGGTGCCATCTATGGCCAAGAATTCGACTTCTGCCACTCCCATACGTCACACCCGTATTAAGTGATTTGATTTGTTTAAGTGTAGTATCAAGCGTTTCCCGCATTTTACCTATATAATATGTGCACAGTAACTGCTTCCGTATCGTTTAAGTTCAAAAGTTAGTTTCTAACACAACCCTTGTAATAATATTTTATTTCGGTTTCGTTTCTTGCAACATTGCTATTTAATTTATTGGTGTTTAGTTCAATCAACTAATTTGATTGTACTAATGGGATTCTTCAGATATCGCGAAATAAATAAATAACTTTATGCTGATTCAAGAGTACAGAAACAGTACCGCTGTTCCATCAAAGATCTTAGTGTCACTTTAACCAGCGCCTAGTAGGTAAGAAAAACCTAGGTAAATTAAACAACTTTTGGAACTTTAAAGAATCACCCTGATTTATCGGCACAAAACCAAGATAGTCGGCAGAATAACTGGTTTCTACACTTTAGCGGTAGAACATATAACCTTTAAATTTAACAAATAAAAAGCAAAGGTTTGCCAAAGTTGGCTTAAATTTAAATATCACTAATTTAAAAACAATTCTAAAACTTAATTTTTTTTTTATATAAAAACAATTTTTAACGAAATATATTATTTATTTAAGAAATTGTATTTCGAATAATGTTGTGTTGTTTCAAATAAAAGAATAAAACCATCCGAGTTTAAAAGAAAAGTAAATAACTACTTATTTAAGACTAAAATTTTAAACAATTAAAAATTTAGCGTAGGAAATCAGTGAATGCAAATGATTGAAAGAGCTTTTTACACTACTTTTGACAACTTCATTTATCTTTATAGCTAAGAAAGAGATTAATAATCTATTTTTAATCAATCAATTAGTATTTAATTGATTGATGATTGATTCTGCCTACTAATTTGATTGCTTGATTTTAGTAACGTGATTCTTCAGATATCAAAAAATAAGTAAGCAAAATATTCCGAAATGATCTTTTTATTAATTAAAGAACCTTGTTAAAATGAAGACAAAAATGTACACAGATTAAGTATAGCTAAATAACATTTAAGCTCAAAAAAAAAAAAAAAAAAAATCGTTATTCAAATTTAATAGTCTTCTACAGAATAAGACGGGATCAAATGATTGAAGATTGAAAAAGAGGGAAACTGTAAGTGATTTATTAGAAATACCAAGTTTCATTAAGCAATCATGCTGGTTTTAAGATTTATCGTCCCGCTTTCCTCACATAAAAAAAAAAATAAAAAAAAATAATAAATTCATAATGAGTATATATTTCGACTTCGTTTTTAACTAGAGTTTAAAAAATATATATCAAGTGTGGTCAATACGTAACACCCTGTAGAAATTCAGAATAGAAACTAACTACTTTCAGTAACAATAACGTAACTTTAAAATGATAGATCGAGTTTCAGTGTTTTTGACAATTTCATCTACTTTTGTAAAGAGATTAAATATTATTATTAATACTATATGTGCTAACACTGTAACATATACTCGGTAAAATTAACAATGATATATAGTTAAACTCCTAACATAAATAATGCTATGGATTTTGAATAGAAACTAGCAGCTTGCAGTAATGATAACGGAACTTTAAAGCCTACAACGGTCGCAGATAACAATGGATGAATAGCTAAGAAGTGCACTTTTATAAAACTTAAGTCAATACATCGAAGACCACAACAATAGAAGTATAAACACTTTTAATTAAATTTCCTGAAATATTGCCGAAAATTAATTTAAAGCCAACTAACTCCTCGCCATCACAAAAGAGAATAATGGGGGATAAATTTGCATTTTATTAAAACTCACACAGTTGAGTAGCTAATTAATAAAAGTTTAATGAATGATGCAGAATGAAAACGCATAAAACCAATTTAACAGTTTCAACTCGAAACAGTCTAATTAAAAACCCCAGAGTACCCGCCGTTAATCTAGTTTATAGATTACTAAATTTCCGATAAACTGAATGAAACTAAATAATTTTATCGCTTATTAAAAATATCAAAGGAAATATTTAGATAAATGAGTTCAGTTAAAATTGATGATATTAAAAAGGAGGCGTTAGAGAGTTAAAAAAACAATGTATTTTGGAGAGAACAAAGAGATTTTAAATACTTAGAGTATCGTGAACAAAGAATAAAAAAGTCTTCTTTTTTCTTCTTTTTTTTTCGAAAAGCTAATTTTATTAGATAAAACTTAAGAGTACATTACTATTGATTTTTATCTCCCTCATCAAGATTTACGGTTATTCGATTATACACGTAATCGAATTTGAATTCTGAATAAAATCTGTAAGTGGGGAATTGGTACTTATTACACTTATAAAATTTTTTAGAAAACCATTGAATGTTGATTATTAAAGGGAAATATATTAGTAAACTCTTCAAAATACCGATTTTTATTTTTATTTTTTAAATTTTTAATTTCTTTTTTACATAATGGAGCAGTGAAAATATTTTAGAACATTATCTAGACAACTAAATTAAAATTCGTATAAGAAAAAAAGGGGGGAAATAGATTTAATAAGCATGAGCAAACTTCCCAAGCATTTTCTGGAATTAACGTTTTCTATACAGTAAATTTTTGCATTTTTTAGGAACTTTAAGCAATTAAAACACTAAATAATAGTGGCAAGCATTTTATATGTATTACTTTTTGTCACAAATATGTGTTTTTAGTAAATGAGTAATGAATTTATTTAAAATGTCAGACTAAAATTGACCATGCTTGAGTCATTTTTGGCTTAATCCTTTCTTTTTCACTGAAATTTAAAAAGAAAAGATTATTATTTGAATTCATGTCTCAGAGATGCTTCATGTATAGGACAAAATTACCGTCCCTAATTTAGGTTAACTTCAACGAAACGGATGAAGTGAAACTGAAATGTTTTTAAAGCGGGCAATAATTTAAAAAGAAAAGATTATTATTTGAATTCGTGTATTAGACATGCTTCATGTATTGGGCAAAATTACTGTCCCCAATTTGGGGTAACTTCAACAAAACGGATGAAGTGAAACTGAAATATTTTTAAAACGGTCAATAATTTAAAAAGAAAAGATTATTATTTGAATTCATGTATTGGGCAAAATTACTGTACCTAATTTGGGGTTTTTTCAACGAAACGGATGATGTGAAACTGAAATGTTTTTAAAATGGGCAATAATTCCGTGATAAATGAGTAATTAAAAAAAAATTATTTAGTCAAATGATTTCACTTCCAAAAAAAATTTAATTTTTAATTAAATTCCATAATCTAACATATAATCATAAACATAAATTTCAACAATAAATATTTACTCTCATCCATAGGTCACAGGCAACATTTTCAGTTATTTTGGGTGCAATTTTGCCACAGAAGGCTTCAACCAAAATGGCCCCGAAAATATGCGTTTCATAAATTACAATACACTCCATACAATGCAAAATCTTAATTTTTAATCAACAAACAACATAATTTAATATCATACAATCATGCTTCTACAATTTAATATCATCGATTTGACTATAAAATTGGCATGGCATGTAAATTCACTGATTATTTGAAAACTCAATAAAAATAGGAGGAAGTAAAAATGTATAATTTGTTATGTCCGGCTTTAGTTATCACTCTCACAAAGTTTCAAAAGTAGTTGGATTTGTTAAAAAAAATTCCTCTCTTTAAACTTTTGATGAGAATGTGATGTACTACAATGCATTCTCGGTAAATATTTAGCGAATTCTACCTGAATTCAATTTCTATATTAACAGTACGGAGGTCCAAAAGCCAGAGCGATTAAGTTCCTGTTAGACTTACACTAGAATGCTTTTAAACAATTTGCATAAAAGCATTCCCTTGTGCGAGCCATTTAAAAGTAAAGCGGTTTGAGTCAAATAACTTACAATGGAAACAAATATGTTGAAAAATATTCGAAAACTTAAGTTAAAAGTGATATTATCCCAATATGCGATCTACCTATGTATAGTTGACTCTGCTGTAGTATAGTATTCTAGAATATACAGGGCTGTCGCACTAACCCCTAAAAAAATCAGTGTAGAGTATGCCGGGCAATGGCAATTAACCTTAAAAAAATATCAGTGTAGGATATACCGGGCGAGTGCATACTGGGCCTTAACCTTACTTAACCTTTAAAAAAAACATCAAACTAAGGTGTACCTGACAGTAAAAATTAACCTTTAAAAACATCAGTGTATGGTACATCGGGTAAATGTGTATAGGACAAATGTATACCGGGCAATGGTACTTAACCTTAAACTTATAAAAAAAAAAAATGAATATTGAAACCTATTTATTATCGACTTTGGTATATTTTGATAATTAATGTAACGAGTGACAGTTTTTAAAAGTAAACGGCAAGCTTAAATGTGCATTTTTTTACTTAATCTTCAATAAAAATGAATAAAATGTGGGCTACATTTTTTCATTACAATAAATCTGCTGATGGAATTAAATATAATACGAAGAAATCGTTCTTTTTTTTTTATTTGGTTGTGGTGTGCTTAAAAATAAATAATACTTTCTGCCCACATGATACATGATAGTAAGGAAAACAAGACACCATCTGTAAATTCAGATTTTTACTTCTTATGCGTTTTGAAAAGCAGCGAGATATACAACTGCTACGTTATGAAGCAAATAACATGCTTTAAAGTTTAATCTTGTTTAAATTTTGACAAAAAACCATCATAATGTAGAATTGTAGAACACATTAATTAATAAATAAAAAACTTTGGAGTTCTTTAAAGATTAAATTCTTTAAGCAATTTTTTTAAACCAATTTGCACACAAATATTAAACAGTTCAATGGGAGTTTTGTTTCAATAATATTAATACTAAACCATTCCCAAATGCACTGTAGTAAATTTTTTTATAAGTACTGTAAATATTTTGTAACAAATGGTAATAACTAATAGTATAACATTTAGAAGGTTATAAGTCAAAAACAACTTGCAACATGTCGATAAGTACATAACTAAGTTAATAAGTACAGCTAGTACTAAATTAAAAATATTGCTTGATATTCCAAACAACCTAGCAATCTTTGAACTATTGGTCCCGTTAACTCTTTTTTTTTTTTTTTTTTATTAAGGGTCAAAAATTGCATAGGAACCAATGCTTTATTTATCTAGATTGGAATGAATGATATAATTATCGGTACAAATAAACGTTGCACATTTTGTACATAAAACCATTAAAACTTTTAATCTTGAGATATCGAAATAGTTCTTATTCAATTCAGTGCAAAAATATACGATAGAAACACCTTATTTGCTTAGATTCACTCTCCATTTCACTTAGATTCCTAGACAGATGATTACCTACAATTTTCTACTGTTTATTAAGAAGAGGGTACTGAAAAGTATGCCACTGAGCTATACAAAACTATCTTAACCCTGCTATATAGACAGAGGCAACTTACGTCTAACAGTGCATGGAGATGAGTGTCATCTAGTACTGACATCAGAAATTCTCTTTCATGTTCAGGACAGTCTGTGAGGCAGTGGATGTCATCAAGGCTATCCAATACCATGGACACTGCTCCTTTGTGAAAACAACAAACATTCCTCACTCACTAATTATTTTTATGCACATACAAACAACAGAGTCATAAAATAACACAAAAAAACACAACTATGAACCAAGTATAGTACGGCTTTGAGGAGAGATCCTCCAGGCTAAGAGTCTGAAGTTGTCTGCTACTATGGTAACAAGCGAGAGCACATTTCTAATGGGGGTGAAATAGATGAAATAAGGTGTCGATCGGCTTACTCACGACGACCTATGCTGAGATTAAGACAAAACTATTCACCCTACATCCCTATTCGAAGTGTCCTTTCCTCGTAACCATGGTACCTGCCACGACGCGAGACAGGTGTCTGGAGGAGTTCTCGTGAAAGCCGCACCACAATAGACAGAGTTAGAATAAATATTTTGATTAAAATGGTTTAAAAATAAAAGACTATCACAAATAATAAAATTACTTTCTGAAAAACCTTAAATTCAAAACTTAAAGCTTTCTAAAAAACTCTACAGATAAAAAACAAGACATGACTAACTTAATCAAATTTAAAATTATTACAGATGTTATATAATTTAAAATAAAATATATTAATATCAAAGCTATATAATTAAAATAACTTTTTCATTTTTTTTTTTTTTTTTTTTTTTTTTTTTTTTTTTTTTTGTAATTTAATAACTAAAACAAGTCTACATGTATTTATTATTCTGAAATTTAAAAATTAACAAAGGACTTAATAAAAAACTGGAAATCAACAAAGAGCTTGTCTCACTATCAGCAGTTAAAAAACAAAACTTTTTTCCAAATGAGCAAAAGATTTACTCAATGAAAAAATAAGAAATCTTGTTGAACTAAATCACAAAGTACTAAATATTGCCCACAAATTGTAAATATTAATAGAAAAAAAACTAAGACATTATTTTTAAAAAATGAAAAGTAATTAATTCCAGTTTTTTTATAGTAAGCAAATATTCCACAGTTAAAATATAAACTTTTTAAAAGAATAAAAGAAATAATTCATAAAAAAATATTTTTTTTTATGTTCTATAAACTTTTATATACATTTAAATTTGTATAAAATGTTTCTCAAAAATGCATAAAAATAACCATGACAAATATCTTAAATTGGATATTTAAAAATATAGTGATTTTGCTCTTTAGTTTGTGTAATCATTCAAATATTTCAAAGAAAGCTAGGTACCAATGAAGAATATCTAAATCCTCAAAAAATAAGCAACTAGTTTGTTTGTTTTTTTTTTAAATTTTGAACTAAAGTACTTTTTTTAATAATAAAAATTTGCTTGTTGAGTAAAAATAAATTGAAAAATACTAAGTTCGAGTTGTTACTTTCACCAACCAGCTAGTAACACACAATTTAGCTTATAAACAGCATGTTTTTACTTTACATGCTTAAATATACAGCTAATAATAATAAACTTCATACTTCATTATTACTTAAAAGTAAAACAAGATATATTTAATGTATAGAAAGGGAAATAAAACAATCAATTAAAGACAAAATAGTAAATTTTTTTTATCCCTTCAATTTGTTAATAATCACTTTATCATTGAAAAGATTTTAAATCTACCTTAAAACCATAACTAAAAAATTAAATATAATACATTTTGTAGAGAAATATGATGAGAGTGTGTATTTACTACATTTTTACTGAGTGATTAAGAGTAAAATAAGTTATCTGATATTTGGTAATTGAATTGAAAGCAATTTTGGCACAAGATCATCTTGTTCTTAATGTCACATTTGAGAAGCAAACATCAAAAAATATTTTCGTGATAAAGTCCAAATGCATTATATTCAATGCTTTTAACGTCGAAGTCCGCATTTAGAAATGCTTTGTTATATATATAGATGTTTATAGTTTGTTAATAAACAGAGAAAATATTAGTTTTATTAACTAATTTCACATTTTCTTTGTCTTGAAAATTTTTATATGGAAACTTGTATAACAAGTTTATTTTCAGATTAAATCGAAAACAAGCTAACGGTAGCTTCTAAACTCTAATAACATTAAATTTATTTTATTTTTTAATTTAATCGATTTTTTTTTCAATTATTATTTTTCAAATTATTTTTCATTAACTGCTATTTCAAAATTATTTCTTAATACATTTCAATAAACAAGTATAACAAACAGAAATTTCATACAAATATAAATTCTATTTGAAAATTTAATTTTGCAACTCTATTTTATATTTTTAATTATAATTAAAACTTTTTATATGTACTCTAATG
The DNA here is from genome assembly GCA_949128135.1 of Parasteatoda lunata. NCBI lineage: Eukaryota > Metazoa > Arthropoda > Arachnida > Araneae > Theridiidae > Parasteatoda > Parasteatoda lunata. Next base: position 77,926,154 of record OX421970.1, on the reverse strand, counting down.
ATTAAACTTATTATAGACACAAAGTTAAGAGTTTAAAAAAAATGGGAAACAATTTTGAAAGATGAAAAGCATAGATAAAAAATTTATGGAAAATATAGTGGTAAATTATTCGAAAACACTTACAGAGACATAATATTCGAGGCCTAGTGGGGAAAAAAAAAAACTTTTCAACTCATCAAGAGTTTTTAGAAATTGTATTCATCTATTGAATCGTTACCTAGCAATAAGTTTTCAATTTTTAAAACAATTCCTTTAAAATAAAATTATGAGAAATTCATATTATAAAGATGAACATACTTGTGCATTATAAATAATTATTAGAATAGAAGCATATTACGAAATTAATTCTGTCTTATTTAGTAACAATTATAAGTTAAATCCCTCTTAGTCACTTATTGAATGAAAGGTAAACTATAGAATTTGAATAAATCATGCACAAAAAAAATGCAAAAAAAAAAAAGATAGAAGATGAAATACAGAATTACAAACGGTGAACAGTAAAGTAATAAAATATATCTTTTTAAACATTTTCATGCAGAGTAAATATTTTCAAATTAATTATTTTCTAAAAGTATAAAAGAACAACAATAAAAAAATCAAAAGACAAGAAAGGTATCATTAGTTAAAAATTTACTAACTGTGAAAAGAATAATTATGCATGGGTTAAATAATGTTCTTATGAAAGAGAGTTCTAAAAATAGTAAATTGACCAATATGGAATATTAAAAAAAATCAAAATTAACATATTTTAGTTTTAATGTGGAATTGGAAATTATAATGCATTTTTTCTTCCATTTTAGAAAGCAGTACTTTAAAAATATCTTTAGTTCAATTTCATTACTAATTTTTTCTCATATTTTTTTTTTTTTCCATTTCATTTTCTTAGATTTCTTTAAAAGCTATATAATGAATAATTTTTAATGGCAAAAAATATGAAAAAATCTTAAATACTTCATCAGAAATACATAGATTGTTGTTGTGTTTAATTCAGAACATTTTTACATACATCCTAGGTTTATTTATTCCTGCTACACACGAGCAAGTAATAAATGATCTTGAACAAAAATTTTCTCATTGTACATCCATTGTATGTTTTTTTTCATGTTTCATTTCAAGTATATTTCAAATTTCATTGGAAAAATATTTAAAGCATCATAATGCATTATATTTATGGAGCCACGATTTAGACTTAATAGCATGATTTAAATTATATAATGTTTTTTAATCTCCCTTATCTCACATTTTGAAATATTATTAAACAAAGTATATCGAGATAACAGCTTTACTAATTATAAATCTGCATATAAAGGAAAGAATAATTAATTTGTAAAAAAATCAATCAATTCATTTGTATAAACATGATTTGTTCAACTTTTAAAATTAAATTACTCTTATGAATATAAGCACAAATAAATAAAACTAATTGAGGAAAAAAATTCTTGCAAGTAATTATATTATAAGCCTATACCTTACATTTAAAAAATAAAAAAAAAACTATAATAATGTACAAGCAGATAGAATATTTTTTTTTTTTTTTTTTTTTTTTTTTTTTTTTTTCTTCAAAAAAAAAAATAGTCTTATTAAAACATCATTAATAGTTTTAGAATATCATTATCATCCTGAAATTTAAGAACAGAAAATTTAGTAGAGAGTGGAAAATTTAAAAGAATCATTAGCTTTAATTCTGTTTCCATAAATGCATTTCAAATTAATAAATAAATAATGTAGATAAAATTATTTTAGGTATTATATAAACGATAAAAAAGTTAAACAATTTTTCACTTAATTGATAAAGCCTTTTTTTTACTAATTTGTTTTATGAAAAGTATTACTCAGGAAATCATTAATGATTTAAAAAAAATTTAAAGTTGTTTCTTTCTTAAACAATCACTTTGTCTGTTTTAGATTTGTTAAGATTAAAACATAATAGAACAAAAAATTATTCAGATATTTACAGAATAAGAACCTATCATTATTTACTATTGATTAAAATTATAATTCATTATGAGAAAATTAGCGAAATAATTTTTTAATTAATTTATTTGAACTCAATATTATTAGTCATCAATAAATGAAAAAGAATGAAAACTCATACTAATGAAATTGATTTAAAACTATGCTAAAAAATCTATTTTTATTAAATATTTGGAAAATAAAATTAGCATAGAAATGCAGCATAAGCATACAAGCATGAAATTTCTAAGTTGATTATTTTCTCATGTGAAAATTATTTATTTATATATATATATTTTTTATACCCATCATTGAACAGCCGACCCATTTTTTAAGGTCGCGATTACCAATGTTCAACTTCGTAGCCTTGTAGTTTTGAACCCAATCCAGAAGACAAGAGAACTCCTGGATCAAGTATTGGCTGAAACTTGCCTTCGTGGAGAACTTTTTAGCAGAACTAACTCGTATTTGCATTACATGGAGAGGAAAATCACAAAAACCTTCCACCGTTTGCCGGACAGTAAGAGGACTCTAACCCATGATACGTCTAACACTGAGGATATTTTACGACAGCGCTGTGGCCGGTGCGAGCCAGGTGCGATATTCAAATCGACCAGCAATCACTGGATTTGAACCCGGTTTCCCTCATAAAGAGGTGAGGGCTCTATCTCACATCTCAAGTGTAAATTATACAAACTCATGAAAAATTAAATTCATGAAAAAGAAATGCTAAATAATTGAGGAAAGCATATTCATTTGGAAGAAAAATTAAATATATAAGGCATACTTAACAATATGTTTATACATCAAATTTTAGTGAAATAGATGAACTTCATTTATCTCTGAATTTCTCCGTTTAAAGGAAATTTATAGGTATTAAATTGTAATATACAATTTAATACTCGATATGATTTGAATACTGGATACTTAATAATTCTTAGTGTACAGATTAGAAATAAAAACAAGCAAACACCAATTAACATTAACAAAAAAACTTAAATGAATGGAAATTCTTGTTTTAAGATCAAAAAGATTTAAATGTCAAGAAAATTATTGTCAAAATTTTTTAAGTTACTTTAATTAGTTAACTTAAAGATAACCATGCTGTAAGTTTTTAAAATCTCAATAAAAAATAAATAGTCATGAAAGCAAATAAAAAAAGAAGGAACTTTTTTCTAAAATTAAATGTTATTTTTATAGCATCAAAAACTATCTAATTTTTATAAATTATTTTTAGGATAAATGGTTTTGTTACAATCATGCAGATAAAAAAAGTATTCAAATAGGAAAACCTTCCTTAAGGTACAATACATTTCATATTACGGTGAATTGAAAAGAAAAATTATTTTAAAAAAATTCTTATGTATTTTTCACAATAAAAAAATTTCATACACTAAAATATATAAAAGACAAGAGAATCAAATATGTTATTAGTACTTTAAACTGATGAATGTCAAAATATTTCAACAAGAAATTTTCTAAATTTTAAAAGCAAATTTCATTTTAAATTGTTTTAATTATATAAAAATTAATAGAATTGAATACAGTTTATTTGATACCTGCTTTGAAAAATTAAAAGCATTTAAGTGCTTTCCTGCTTCAGCCTATTTCTGCCATAAAAATCAACTAGAATCCTGAATTTTAAATTTATTCTAATTCAATCAAATACATGTGTTAATGATTCACACCATTTCAACATAAGATCAAATTAAACACAAGTAACACCCAAATACAAAATTTACTTTAAGAAATGTTCATCCAAAAATTTTTTCTTTCAAATTAGTGACTGCTAAAACTTGCTTTAATATATTTATTAAATTATAGCTATATTTAGAATTAAAACTCATTAGACAATTGAAATTTATTTAATAATTAATTGTGCTAAATATTTACTTAAAATGTAAATAGTTTTTGCTTGATATTCTATAATAAACAAAACAATATACTTATGAAATGAATTTTAGCAAACAATAAGAGATGACAAAAAGTAACGTTAAACCATAGAATTACATCAAAAAATTTTAAAAATAGTATATTTCTTGAAAAAGGATGCACACCTGCAGATGTAACTTCTTCCAAATCAATATTATCAGCATTTTCATTTTGGTTGTTCATTGTATCACAATAAAAATTTGTCCATTTGGGACTTGATACAGCTGCTATCACAGCTCCCTATAATTAAAAAATAAAAACATAATTTACAATTTTCTCACATAGTTTTAAAGGGAGTCAATGCATAGAATAGTATCTTGAATATCTAAGATATAATTTTTTAACAAATAAATCATTATAACATTAAAATTTTTTAAAAAAAACAATATTATAATCAGTAGTAGTTCTTCTCCAAAAAAATCAATACTAAGCCTCTTAAATATTTCTTTCAAAAAACTAATATCAGATGAAGCTAAGTAAAAATTTAAATTCTCAAAAGTTAATGAGAACAAAATCCAAAATAAAGTGGAAAATTAAAATGCATGTTTATCAAAAAATATTTCGAAAATAAAAATGAAATACGAAATACATTGAATGTAAAAGAAGTGAATTTATAAAAGGAGTCAATAATAATACAAAAATGAATGAATATCCTTACTGAAAAATGGAACTTTAGCATGTTTTAAAAATAATAAATGAAAAATTAATAATAATGAGCTATATTTTAAAATAATGAACCTTAAGCACCCTTCAATACTAATTTTAATGGGAATATATTACATTCTAAAAATAATAAACCAATTTATATAAAAAAAGTTTTTTATTAAAATGCATTTTTAAGCAACAATAAAGCTAGTTAGCACAAATAACAATATACAAGAAAAGCTGGCAATAATAACTGCCTTTTATTATCTTAAATTATGTCAATCAACAGGTAAATATAAAATGTTACAATGATTTCTTTTTGGGTGTTATGTTATGTTTTAAAAAACTTTCGTAACAAAATTGTTGAAAGGAAAAATAAGCAAACAATAAATATAATATTGCAATTGATAGTTTGATATCACTTTATTAGGTAATAGCTTAAACAACTGAAAATTCAAATCATACACAAATTCACTTTAAATTATAATTTCATACATGTTTGTGTTTAAAAACAAGTTTAATATTACCTTCAATTTTCTTCTAGCATTAAATTTAGTAAGCTCTTCAACAGCTTCTTGTAAATGAACTTTTGGAGCACACAGTTCTCTATCCTGAAAAATATACATTTGTATTTTTACTGTATTTAATTTAAATTACTTTCATGTCTGTTTGTGGGGACAAAATTACAAAGGCTCTTGTTACAATCAAAATGTAACAAGAGTCTTCAAATGTAATGCAAACAAGAACTCTGTGCCAAATGATGATACAAGTTTTAATCACTTTCTGACTAATATAAGCAGAATTTATAACCATTTTATCAGCAAACAGAATTTATCACCAATTAAAAATTTTAACCAATTTCAGACGTAAACTAAAAGACACAAAATTAAAATGAAGAAAATATTTAACTCAAAAAAGTTTTTTAAAAAACCTGTATTTCTTAAGTGGAATTAATAAAAAAAATTTATAAATAGTAAAGTCCAGATGCTCTGTCAGCATGTAAAACTAACTACTCTTGCTTTTTAAAAATTAGGCAATAATTTTTCGGCTCAATTTTTATTTCTTATTTATTTATTCACATGTGTTTTGAGATAGAACAAAAAAACATTTATTTTTCCTTTTTATAACATTTAAAAAAAGTTGCTTATTTCTTTAAGAAAAATTATTAGATTATTTTTTACATTTATTAATAATTATTTAAAGATTTAAAATCAAGGTCATAAATAGTCTACTCATGAAAATTGGTACAAAGTTTAGTTTCATTTAGTAAAAACGCAATCGTCATTTGAAAAACTTACATGACAAGAAGACATTTATAATGCAAAAACAAAATAAAAAATCATACAGAGTTTGAAATAAAGCTTGTGTGGAAACTAAAATAATAAAATAAATTTTAAAAAAATATTCCAGTAATAAAATAATCAATAATGAAAAAATATTTCAATAATGAAATAATTTCATAAATAAAATAAATTTTTAAAAAAATATTTCAATAAGCAGATCTTAGAAAAATAAAATTTGTTAAATAATAATTATGCCAGAAGAAATATAAGTTTTGACCAGCATGAAATAATACAAACACAATGCTAGATGCATTTATCACAAAATCAGCATGAAGCATTTAAAATATTACAACACATACATACATAAAATATAAATCTTATTAGAAAATACCATACATAATAATTCCAACAAAGCATAAAATGAATTAAAAACACATTATGAAAAGATATGTTCTTATATAAATAAGAATAAATAAGAATAATTAAGTATAAATAAATATTTAAAAATATTAATAAAATAGAAAAAATATTAAAAAGCGAAAATGCACATTTCAAACATGATTCAATTTTTTTAGAAACACTATGTGAGTTATTAACAAAAATTGTCTCACACTTAGTTGTTACTGAGCAATTAAAGTCTATAAAATTTTAAAATCTCTCCTTTTTCTCAGAAATTTATTAAGACACAATTTAAAAAATAAATAAATAAAAAATTTTGTATAAAATATATCATTTCTTTTTTAAGGAACTCATCTTGACAGCAGGTCAAACAATCATAAACAATTTTTGTTATTACAAAACTGATACAGTTCAAATAAGGAAAAATATTTTGAATAATTCTCTTTGGTTATTTTAAGTTATTATTGATCTATCAGGAATTAAAATAAATTAAACTTCTACAGTAGTAAAAATTTTTTTAAAAAAGTGATATTTTTTATTAAAATGTAAATTCTATATTTACTTTAATCCACGGGTGTTCCAGAGCTTCATCTACAGTAATACGATCTTTTGGATTTAAAGCTAGCATTTTATTCAACAAATCTTTAGCGTGAGCTCCAATGACATCCCACTGTCGTCCAATCATCTATAAAAGTTAACATTTTACAAAGGTTTAAAGCATAATAATATAGAGATATGTATATAAACTGTGCATAAAGAACTTTTAGAATTTACAAGCATTTATTACAGAAATAAATATTTTTATAACACAGAGAAGTCCTTCTCCAAACTCTACAGATATCATATCCCTAAAAATTTAATTAAAAAAAAAAAAACAATTTAATGAATTTTAGTGTTTCAAGCTTTATCTGTAAATATACTAAATTTCTACATAAGTTGTTTCAGTTAATGACTTTAAAGATAGATACATTATTTTAAATGGACCTTAAACATGAAATTTTGATTTATGTTTCATCATGTATGAATAACAAAAGTTTTTCAGACGTAGACACTTGCACTTGAGCAACCAATTTTAGATCAATAATTTGTCAATCATTAAAAATGTAAAAAAGGCAAAAAATATTAAATAAAACTACTTATGTAAAAATTAATAATAATATCTGAAAATTAAAAATTCATTTATGCAGACATTTTTTTAAGAGTTGATTTAAAGTAAGAATTTTAATCATCAAATTCAAACATAAAAAAAACTATGTTATGTGAGCTATATTTATTCAATTTCTAACCACAGAACTGATTAAAATTATAATGAGTAATAATATAAATACAAAATAAATTCAAAAATAAATACAAAAATATATTTACAGTCGGACTTCTATTTAACGAACTTCTCTATTTTGCGAATTTTTTCGAGGAACCAAGAACAATTTGGAAATTTCTTCGTAAAATAACTTCCAAATAGCGAAGTGATTTTTCTATTTAACGAACTTTTCTTTGAGATCCACTTTCCTTATTTCCCAAAATATTTCTGAATATTTTAAACTTCTAAATGCATTTTATGGGGGAAATGACCTTCAATTGTTTTTCGAAGCCGCTTAACTTTTAGGGAAAGCAGTAAAATCCCTTTCCCTTTTCTTTTGCATTTCAAACAAAAACAAATATATTAACGGATTTTAACAGTAGAAATTAAACTTAAGAACGTATGTGGTAATGTATTCTTAAAATTATTTTTATAATAAATGCAGCTATAATTTTAAACATAAATTTAGCCTTTTTTTAGTGGAAAATATATGTAACATGATGGTCTAACACTGGATAATGTTTTGCTCTATTCTTTCTTTCGATTCAGATTTCTTAGATGGTTAAGATTTATAAAATAAATAGTAGATACTAGTTTACAAGAAAAAGGTGTACCAATTGCTATTTTAATTATGTCTAGTGTTTATGAATTTAAAATCTGTTTTGTGTTGTTTAAGTTTTTCAAAAGGTGATTTTCTATTAAAAGCATTTTCTATATAACAAACTTATTATCGGGATTTAGCGACTTCAGTTAAATAGAGGTCCGACAAATACAAAAATAAACAAGAATATCATAGACTCAAACAGAATATTAATATATTATTTAATTAAAACTTTGCCATCATCAAATATTTTATAGAATAATAATAAAATACCTAACTAAATTTAAAGTGTATAATTGATTAACCCAGTAGCCTTGTAATAAAATATAAAAATTAATATTAGCTATAATATTAAAGAGCAAAATATTTAAGCAAACAAACATTTAATAAAATTCAAATTGCATTGCTAAAAAAATATATTCTTCCAAATTTGTGAAATATTATAATTTGTGTGTGATAATAAATCACACCCAAGCTATAAAAACATTTGGTGAGTAAGCTTCTTTAATGTCTTGTAACAGAGAGATTTAACTAATTAAACTCAATGGCGCGACAGCCCATAGAGGGCCAAGGCCTACTGTGCCCATCTCAGTTTTCTTGACCTTGGGCTCTGGGGTGCAGGAGCAGAAGTTCCGGTTAGGTGGTTAGCCAAAACACTTTCACATAGAGATTTAACACTTTCACAAAAAACTTGCTTGTTCAAATATGTATATTAAACATAGCATAGTGACAAGAGAAGAGAGCAATCTGCGTCCTCCCTAGAACTTTCTCAGAGCTTAAATATATGAACTTACAGAATGCTACTTCGAATTGCTAAATCAATTCCGGCTTTAATTTTTGAATAAATTATTAAATTTGACCAACTGATTAAAGAACATATTGAAATTAAATGTGGTGTAGTATGGTGGAAATTAAAAAAAAAATAATAATAAAAAATAACCATTTCTTTGTTTCGCATTTAAAACAACACCTGTTTTTGCAGGCACTGGGTTTTTACATAGATCGACTATCAATGAAGTAAAAAATGGCTTCAAAACCTTAATTAATCACTCTGTATACATTTAGAGCAAATAGCTTAAGCGACAATAAGCCCCAATTAGCTACATGGAAGCCACGACTGACAAGCAGATTTGATGCTCAACTAACTAATTAGAGTGCATGTAATAAGAAATATATCTAATGAAAATATCTTTATATATGCCCAATATATACACTTATATATACTTCATATATACTTTATCTTTATACATAATGAAAGACCAAACAGCACCTAACAAAAAATATTTTGCAGAATTAAAACATTTTTTATAAACAAGCCTTGCTATAACAACTGAAAAAATATACAATGGCATGGCGACTTTGTTGTAAAATCAAGATGGTTGTAAAACTTTCAAATAGGTAAAAAATGTATAACTAATCTGATATGTATTAATAATATTTAAGTAATCAATTTGTGTTATTTCTTACATTGACTTGGCCACTACAAATAGATTCATAAAGCCACTCCTTGGTTCCTAAGAATGGAAGAGTTCCTGTGAGCAACACATACAAAAGGACACCACAACTCCAAACATCAGCAGGTTTTCCATAAGGTCGCCTCAATACTATTTCAGGTGCCATGAAATGAGAAGTACCTATTCTCCCTGAAAGCAGGAAGTTTAAATAGTCAAAGAAGATAAAACCTTGTATATTTGAATATGTATATATAATGTTAAAAATATAGAGAAAACAAGGAAAAATATATAAGAAGTTTTAATGCAGAAAAAGAAATTATTAAAAAATATTTTTTTAAAAAATTCAAATTTAAAAAATTTTTAATTTAAAAAAAAAAAGATTTAAATTTTTCAATTTAAATCTTGTCAAAAGCCCGTACAATTGTATTCGAAAAATAATGCTTTCTAATATTATATGAATATAGCCAAAGCAAAGCATATCAATAAGAGAGAGAAGCACCAAAAAAATTGGAGTGAAAATAGAACTTATAAAGCAAAAAATCTATAATCTAATCAAAACTATATATATATATATATTTTTTTTTTTTTTTAAAAAAGATTTTTTTTAACAGTGTTTTCTTCTCCTTTAAAAATTTTTATGTTTTTTTCCTTGTTTTCTTTATATATTTAACTTATTTTATGAATTCGATGTACTTGCAGCTTATGCACAGTAAATAAAATTTATTATTATTTTTCTTAATTTCTTCATTAATCTCTCTTTTCTTTTATCCTTTTTGTTTTTATTATGCTATTATAATTATATATATATATATACCATAACTAAAAGTTTTTTTTTTTTTTTTTTTTTGAAAATTGATAAAAGGAATTTTTTTTAAATTTTTTTTTAATAATTAAAAGCACAAGAAATGGTCATATTACATGCATTCAATAGAAACACATGCTACAAACGTTTCAAAAATAATAAAACAAAAACGTATTTTTTTTTTATTTGAGAAGCTTCAAACACATAAAAGTTGCAAAAGTTTTACAAATTTATAATATCATAAAAGAACAGTACAAAAAATGGAAAAGAACAGTTCTAAAAGAAAAGTGAAGATTTAAAAAAATTTCTAGACTATTTATAACATAAGTTTTTAAATAATAGCTAAAGCTTATTGTTTTCAGTTAAAAATGCCTATAAATATTTTTTATTAGAAATACGAAATTAAAAAATCAGAATTATAAATCTCAAATAGGGTTAAAAAATTTTAATTGCACATTATAAAAAAGGTATAATTAATTAAATTTTAAAAATATCTATAAAAATAGTAAGAGTAAAGTAACAATTAAAAAAATTAATAAAAAGCATAAAGAAAAAGTGTAAATGTCTGCAGAAGTATAAAATAATATTAACAGCCACCTTTTATAGAGACCATAAAAAGACAGAAATCAATAAAAACAAAATCACATAAAATTCAAAAGTGGAAAACATATAGTTGTATATGTTATGCATTCACCAAGAACTTAAAACCATTTCAACATAATGAACAAATTAATAAAAAATAACACATTTAGAAGGATCTTTTAAGTATGAAAAGAAAAGATAAAGACTTTAGCCATGTAGGATTTTAAATTAAAGAAAAACATTTTGCAATACTCATAAATTAATAAAATAAAATCTATGCTTACCAAGCTCATCACACTTCAAGTAAAATCGACCATTCGTACCGATATTTGAGCGATATTCATGAACATTATTCTCTGTAGAAGAAGAAATAAAAAAAGGAAAACATGCTGTTTCATCTCATGCAATAAAAGTAGCATGCAACAAAATAAGGAATGAAAATTTACAATAACATTTGAACAACACACAAGCCACAGTAAAATAAAATGCATAATTTTGATTTCAAGGAAAATAGTTTACTTTTTAAACACTGAATGTTATAGGGAGAAAAATTTAAAGGTGAGAACAAAAAATTTTAAAAAAATTTCAAAAGGTATTTTTTCAAAAAAAAGGAATAAGCTCGAAAGATTATGGTGCGTACCGCTTACTATGTTAAAAAAAATATACATATATAATAATAATAAACTATTATGTATTTTTTATGCAGAAATCAAAACCTCTCAGTTTTAAATCTGACTATTATCCATATTATGGCTGTGTTGCAATTTAAAACTGGTTTTAACTACATTTGAAAGAAGAACATATATATAAATGTGAAAAAAGAATGAAAAGCTGGTAAATTTTGTGTAATTGATTTTGAGTTGTAATATTTGGAGTTTTACAATAAAATTTCCTACATAATTTTTAAATAAATTTCGACAGCTAGCATATGACAAGGAAATTTTCTTGTGGTCTAGATTTTTATTAGCATTGCAGTAAAAATTTCAAAATGAAGCAGAATATTTGATGGAGGAGGACAATATGAACAATAAAATTAATTAGAGAAACAAAACTAATAGATTACTCTAAATTGTTGATGAAAAAGTTTTTAAATTATTACACATAGCATTTTATCTTTTAATCGTCTGACAATCACACACCTATGCAATATTTTCATATGCATTTTTATATTTTTATATGCATCCCACAGTCTTGTTATTAGAGAAGAAAACTAATTAAGGGAAGAAACTTTCCTCCAAATTTTTGCAATCATCCGAGGGTTAAAATAAAGTAATTTTAATTACGAATTTAAATAAATATAAACGATGGTGATTTAAAATCATTACTAAGCTAGCTTGCTAAAGGTAAATTTATAATTAATAAATTATAGTATTATTTACCATCAAAATAAACTTTAAATTATTAAAGCTTATAGATCATTACAAAATGTATCAAAAATAAGTTCAAATAAATAAATAAAAAGAATGGAAAAAAAATCAAACAACATTAAATAAACCATATATTTCATTCATCAAGATTTTACCACATAACTTTATATCAAAAATACATAGTAAAATGAAATTTAATATACTTAGAAACAACAAAGTTTATTTTTAAAAAAATTAATAATTCAGTAAAAGTGTTTAAGAGCTTCCTTTCAAAAACTTAAATCTTATTCTTACGGATTTAACATAGGAACAATTTGATATAAAGATAGTATTTACTTTATTAAAATTGGATTTAGAGCAATGGAAATGTTTTTTGAAGTAAAAAAAACTATGGAGCAGCTATTAAAAACGCAAACAAACTCATTTCAAGTCTAAGAACTTATTTTTTAAAAAAAAGTTATAAATTATTAAAAAAATTTAAAAAATATCAAGAGAAAAATTTCAAAATAAAAGTATGGGCATTTGTATTCATAAATTTAAAAAATCTTTAATACTGACAAAGATATAAATAAATCTTTATTCAGATGTGAAAGTAATAATTAGTAGTTTTACTTTTGTAAAAATTAAATAAATCATATAAAATGAATAACTAACACCATTTAAATAAGTAATATTATGAAGTAATACTTATATCCTTCATGAAATATTTTATTTATTAGAGTAATTTATATAAGAAATAAACAAATATCTTAGTGAAATTTTTAAAATTTATGAATAAAAAAATTTTTTTTTAATAAATTAAAAGAATGTATATATATTATTTTTAGAGGGACATTTCTAACAGGTGACAAGTTTATCAAATATATAGTGCTGCCATCTACAACATTCTTTAGAAGATTATTTTTCCATATTCACATCATTTGCTTTTTAGTTAGTAAACATGAGCTTTAATTCTTATTAATTAAAATATTAAAAAATACCAGCTTAATGAAAAAGTTGAAATAAAATGTTTTATTTCTTTCAATAATTTTAACGAAATTCTTTATAATTTTAACTACCTAAAGTGAAAAAATTGAAACGTAATAGTCTGATAGTGCTGCCATCTCACAAAGACAAATAAAACTAAAATATCAATTAATAGATTAAAAAAATATATTTACCCCCTCCTGTTATAGATTTATCACCTTTGATTTTGACAGCAGAACCAAATCCACCAAGTTTTACGGGTGCAGAATTTTCAACAGTGGCTAAAAGTATACTTTGAGGTTTTATATCCCTATGAATGATATCATTTTCATGGCAGTACCTTACAGCTTCCAAGACTTGTCTCATATAGTGACTGCAATAATAATAAGTAATTAAAAAATTAATAATATTTTAGTACACTAATATAAAATCATAAATTTTTTTTCCTATATTATCACAATGTATGCTTTTTTTCTTTTAAGGAAAAAGTTTGTTAATTTGAAAAACACATTTAATACAGCAATGGATTGTAGGGATAAAGAAGAACCAATTAAGCTGAAGAGAAGGTAAAAATTTACTTGTTTAAATTCGTTAATGTTTAAAAACATTAATCAGTAGAATTGTCTTAATAATTTATCTTTGTTTCACTTTATAATTATTTTTTTTAATTTTTTTCTCCCTCTTTAAAAACAAAAGAATTTTTGATTAAATAAACCTTTACTGTATTTTTCCTATCAATTTTAAATATCTTCTATTAAATTTTTACTTGAGAAATCCAGTTATTAAAAAAAAAAAAGGAAAAAAGGTTAAGAGTTTCGAATTTTAAAAAAAAGAAACACATGATAAATAAATATTTTTTTTATTACTGATTTTTTATTTATTAGGAATTATTTTACCATAACAAGAAAAAATAAATAAATAATTTTGAAAAAAGAAACACATGATAAATAAATATTTTTTTTTATTACTGATTTTTTATTTATTAGGAATTATTTTACCATAACAAGAAAAAATAAATAAATAATTTTTGATTTAAGATAATAATTCTAGTGCCGATAATTATTTTGAAACTTAATACAAATAATTCCCAACCATAATTTGCTTTTAATAATTGCAAAAGAAAAGGACTAAATTTTGTAAAGTTGAATTTTTAACTTTATGAAAAAGAAAAAACTACGAATTACCTTGATACAGCCTCGCTGTAAACAAAACCTGAATGAGCTCGTTTAACTATTTCATGACATAAATCAGCCCCTTCCATGCTAGAAGAAAAGTAAACAAGATTAAAGAGTTATTTAAATCGATGGAACGCTATAAATAAAGCATATAAAACATATTACAAACTTCGGTGTTGTTCGAAAAGTAATTTAGTTTTTTTTCTTTTGAAAATGAAAAACGATTCTCTTATATTGAATAAATATTTTATTGAATTATATATTGCTCATTCTTAACCAATGCCCTTTGCCATCTTTCTGGTAGTAGCATGATTCCTAGCTCATAAAATTTCGTTCTTTCCTTCAAAAAAACTGATCCAGCTTATTTTTGACTAAATAGTTCAATGATTTTTATTTCACGTTTCTAATTTTTTTATGTTTTATTTTATACTAACGAAACACAAGGATTATAATACGAAAAAACTTTAAAATAAGATTTTTTTCTTTGCATAAATGTTATCAATAATTCAAGACAAAATTTATTATGCTTAACTTTGTATCTTCCGGCGATTTGTTTAAAGTTTATATTGACAAAAATTACACGAAAATCTTTTCATTCATAAATGAAATATTTACAATTACTATACTACATTTTAAGTGCATTTTAGAAAATCATTTGTATATAATTTTAACCTTATAAGAATTTTTCTTGCTTCACAAATTTAAGATCGATTATCGTTGAAGTAATGAAGCCAAAATAATGCTTCTAGCGAAATAAATAAAATTTGTTTTTTTCGTGAATATTTTTGTTTTGTATTGTCTATAAATTTAGTACATGCATTAAAAGTTGCTTTATCTTTATTCGTTTCATTTAGTTTGATTTCTATGTTCTTTTTTCTCAAATTCCGAATCTCAGAATCAGAATAGAAAATTTTTCTAAAACTTAATAACTTTATAGCTATAATAACTAATTTTATTAGACTTGAAAAAATTAAAAACGTGACTATTCATTATTTTATGAGTTCTTATAACTGTGCAATAAAAAAAACTTTGTTACATACAGCTTGTTCTGTAATCACTCTTCTTAATATATACATTATAGAATCTATGCCAAAAATGAAGTTAAAATATCTACACATTAGAGGGCATAAATTAATATTTAAGCGGGAAAGAATTTAAAAAAAAACACTAATGAAACACATGAAGTCACTAGTGAGGAAGGCGATATGAAAGAGATAAAAAAATGTAACTTAGAAAAAAAATTTTAAAATGAAAACAACAATTTATTTGGGTAAAAAAAATTTAAACTCAGAAAAGTACTAAGAAAATACTTTGTTTCCTCCGACACACAAACAGGTTTTGATATTTTCAATACCTCCTTCCTTAGTAGTAAATTCGTTAGATATTTATTAAAGTTTTTGTTTTCTTTTCACATAAATATTGTAATAGTGAAAAAAATATATGATATATAAATAGTATAAAATAATTCTTAAGGGCTAGTCATGATGGTATGTTTAACTCCCAAAAACTTTTGCACCTGTAACAAATATTAAATATTAAATTCATTACAATATTATAATAGTCAGAAATTAAAGTTAAGTTGTTATGGCTATTTTAAAATGTAAAATAACCCCAGAAACTCATAGTAGTTTTAAAAAGTTAGAAATCTAAACTGAATAAAGGTCGAGCATTTCAACTTTTGCACACAATTATCTTTCTTTTATAGACTAATTAAGTTAAAGAAAATAAAAGAAATGTTTAATGATTCAGAAAATTACATTACTCTATCAGAGTGTAATTATTTAGAATTATAATTAAATCCTCTTGAAATTCGATTATCACTACACTATCATCAATAAATCAGACTTCCCAATATTTCTTGGGACAAGCCTTTCAAATGCGATACGCTCTCTAATTTAGCGATAATTTGACATCTATCAATTAGTCCACAACCTGTCTCTGACATAATATTATATACTGTGACAATGCCATGTAACATAAAATTTTCTTCATAATTCAAACGATTCATAATCCTATCGTTTTATATTAACATAATAATTTTTTCCTATATTCATTATGATACTGCTACAAACATAAATGCAATTTTAATTAAAAGGGATAAAATTGAAATAATATTATTAATAAAACAATAACAATAATGATACATCATTGCTGTAAATACTAAAATTTATTTAAACGATAAGGGATTCGAACCTCTGTTTAAATTTTTTTTTCTCTCGCTGTTTTAAAAAGTAAATTTTTCGCAATAAAAATTAAAGGCATTCTATAAATTAAATGCTGACCATTAATATGCGTTTACTCCAAAACTAACAAGTTTGAGTAAACAAATAATCTTTTCTACCATAAGACACAAAAACACATTTTAATCGTTTTTAGACAATTTGACCTCGATATAAGGCACGACTATTTAAAAAAGTTAATAACGGTTTGCCCCTAATTTCGGGCAAGAAATAATTTCAGTAGAAGTTATTTGTTAAAAATTGAATAGTCGTAAAAAAAAAAAAAAATTATTTTATTTTATTGATTCATAAAGTATCTATGGGATTATGTATGGAATATTTTAACGGCTAAATAGGCCAAACAGTTTTTCTGGCCCACATGAGCTTTCTTGTTGAAATTCTCACCCACCGTTTTGCATAAATGTGGCTGAATTTCATTGATACAGAGCTCAATTTCGTTCACTTGTAGTCGTGTGCTTGTTATCATAAATACAAAACTTTTATAAAAACCAAAAAAAAAAGTCCGACAACATTAAATTGGTTGATCTGGGCAGCCAATTCTGATCACCAAAATGCGTAATTACTCTTTCAGAAAATGACAAAACAAAACTTTAAACAATGCTCATTAATGAAAACGTGCCGTTCTTTCATATACTAAACGATAACTCTATTTTTAATAACCTGAACTATCAGCTGTCAATCTTTTTTTTTTTTTTTATTGGCAACATTTTAAAACTCAAATGGCGGAAAATTCGAATTCAAAATTATAATTATAACCAAGAGATTAAATTTGATTCTAACGATATGAAAAGCTTAAGCAAAAGCTGAGTTTTAAAAAAAATCGATCATCTTTTGAAGCTCAAGTGGTTAACAAATACAAGCACTGCGAAAATAACTGATTTTAAAAAGTGATAAATGAACATAAAGAGCACCTCGGTACTCCCGAAGTTAAAATTCACTGCAATTATGTGAATTGCAGAATGCATCAGCTATCACCTTTATTGACTACCGGCAGCTCATTCATATTGCAGTAATCGCTAACAGAGACCGGAAATTAACTTCAAAAAGCAAAAGCGTTGCCAAGTGCATAAAGGTTCATAAATCAAACACTGCAATTTATCAACATTCAAGCAGCAATTAATCTATGTTGATTAACGGTAGCTAAGAATTACGGCAGTACAATATATGATCATTAGGTAAATGAGTATATCTTTAGTTGATGGGGTTATTAATAGTAATTAAGACCAAATATAAATGCATGGTTTATTATGAAGTCCAATAAAAAGAACAAGATCATTGATTGAAAATATGCAAATAAATCTGAATGAACCAATTTTAAATTTGAATTGTGTAGCAACAATTACATTTACGAATTTCAAGAGGGATCGAGAAATAATTGAGATAGTTTTAGGGGCTGATACAATGATTGAAATTTTGGAGTGTGTTTAAATACTATTTCGTTCAAATTTACAGCCCGATAATATGGTAATAAGCTGAACCGTATAACTTTTCTTCTTAACCTTGATTACATGATATTATGGTTTAACTTGAACGGAAACGGGATTTTAATTTAACACCTTATTAAAGTTGTAACAAGTTTGCGACGTATAACAATTCAAGGTATTATGGTTCCATATTAAACCAATTTTATGTGAGAGTTAAAAAGCAATTGTTTTAGAAAACAATAATAAATACGTAAATAAATACAAAACAATAATAAAAAATTCTAAATAATTGCTGTTAGTGTGACTGTCCGAAAACTCATTGTGATAGGCTAAAATTCCAATCTTGAAATTATTTAATGCCATTTCTAAAATACAGTATTAGAAAAATCAATTCATGATAAATCACTTGTGATGCCATTACATATTTCCTATCTTTTAAATTTCCTTTATTTCATAAATTTAATCATTTTTAATATCTTTTTACATAAATAAATTCGTTATTTTATTTTTAAAAACAGCGAATGCAATGCAAATAATTCTATTCTTAATAAATGTAACAGCTAACTTTTTACTTCAATGCAAGTGTATAATTAATTATTTTTCAATGCCACAACAAGTGAGCATCAAAATCTATTTTAGTCATTTTTTCTTAAACGACATTAAACATTAGCACATACGTTTGTAGGTTTACTTTTATTTTTAACAAACTTTTTGGCCTTAAATTTCTATACAAATTATTTAAATATTAGCATGAGATTCGCGGATTTGGCTTAGCTTTTGGCTGTGCTTTGTTCTATATCGATCCTATAATAGATCTCTCATTACTCCAAAAGTATTCATTAAACACTTTTTTAATTTAGCTTTTGATTAGGCAGGTCTTGGGAGATTTATCCATAGCCACCGAGAAATAAGGTTATTGAGATCACCAAGGTTTTTTAATGACGTCACAAAAATTTTTTTTAACTGAGTATCCGCCAATTTTACATGCTATGCTACGCCAATGCTACAAAAATGTTTAAAGGCTAAGAAAAATTAAACAGCAAGTATATATTATCAAATAAATACAAAAACTTAATACAAGACTAATTTTATTTGTAAAAAAAAATTAGGCTAACGATTTCTTTTTTTTTCTTCCTCAAATAAAGAAAAATAGCTCTTATTCTTATAGTTTATACAACTTCAAATTTGTTAAAATAATGGAAGTCGATTAAATGTTTAAAAAGAAAAAATACAAGCGGAGTACAAACTACCTAATAAATGGTACCGTAAACCGGGGCGAGTCTACCCATCCAGGGGCGAGTCTACCCATTTTAGTTTTATTTAATTTTCACTATTTTAAATTGCAAATAAAAAAAATTTTACCGACGGAGGACTTAGTTCAGACTCTAAGGAAGATGGCACTGTAGTAGTTTGATCAGTTTTTATTTATTTGGTGTCTTTTTAACCGACCTGTTCAAACGTCTTTTGAGAGATTTGTATTGAAAATCAGCAAACTTTTAGTTGGTGCTCCGTAAGTATATTATTATTATTACTATTTTCACTTTGGTTAAGTGATAAACTTATCTAAGACTAAGATTACATTAATTTTATATGAAAAAAAAACAAAAAGAATGTAAGTTTTGCTGTTGTAAACAAACAGCCAGAATTCGCGGGGCGAGTCTACCCATTCGTATTTAGTTTTAATAAAGCATAATAATATAATTTAGAACTTTGTTTATATTAAAATTAAGTCATTTTAAATGAATTTGAGTATATTATTTTAATTCTGCATTGATAAATTTATCATTAATAAGAAAAAAGGATTTTTCATGATTCCCAATGTTTGAATTTCGATTTTGTTAATAATCTTTAATTATTATTATTTATTAATTATTTAATTGTAAATTTATATTAATTTTAATTTATTTTTATCAACAATAATCAGAAAAAATGTTATTTTATAATGTTAATGATTATAAAAACAAAACTGTGATCAAAACGTGATAATCGATCAACTACTCAATTTGTGTTATTTTATGAATAAAAAAAATTTAATATATAATAAAGTTATGAATTTTACTTCATAAATATCCTATATAGTAACTAAAATAACAATTTAATAGTAGAATTTGATTATTTACAATGTTAACATTCATTTTAGTAGAATGGGTAGACTCGCCCCATACGAGAGATTTGTCAGCAGTTCTATAAAAATATACAGTAACAGCGTAACTGTTAATATTTTCTAAAATCGATTTCACAGCTTTAAAGAGGGATAAATAGCGATTCCGAAACACCTATTAAAAGCCTTTTTTCTTTAATATTTACAAAAGTTTGACCACTTGAAAGTTGACAAACTGAAAAAATGAGTAGACTCGCCCCGGTTTACGGTACTATTCATTTATAGTAGAAATGTAAAATCATCATGAAAAATAAATATTACGTTTTAACTCGTTCCGGCGTAAAACATTTTGGGTAAAAATTTTAGCGTGACAGCACATTAACTGCGACAGCAGAAAGTGCATTTAAGTGAAGAAATATATTTCAGCTCTTTTTAGGTTAAAGAATAGTAATTGCTTAAAAGCACAGTTTTTCATAGACTTAAAACATAGCATATTTTAATCTCGAAAATAACAAAAATTTATAGATTAATAGCAATGGATTCGAGCCTACAACTGCTTCATTATAAAAATAATCTTGCTTACATACTTCTCCTTAGGTTATTATTTTAATTATTAGAAAGAATATCTCAGTTAATATGCTTTGTTCTGTGATTTTATTATATGTTTTCCTCAATTCCAAAGCATAGTCTAAAAAGCAGTTAGCAAATTAGAACATAACAAAACTGAAGTGACAAATTTTTAAAAAAAGAAAAATGTTTGCCTTCTAAAACTTAACATAATATTTTAGAAATAAAAATTTATAACTCGACTTTTTAATTTTTAATGCAATTTTTACAGAATTAGATAAAACAAAGCCAAAAGAAATCGCTGCAAATCTTCGTCTAAAACGGGAACTAATTTAACACATGAAAAAGCTCGCTTCTTCTTAATGAAAGTAGAGATTTGCATATAATTTGCATATAATTTGCATATTGCTTTCCTAAACCCTCATCTTATTTTTTTTTCAGTCTTTAAATTATAAAAGGTTCCATTTCACAAAGAACAAAACACCAACTTCGGCCTCTGTTTTGTGAAGAGACCAGAATTAATTTGAATGACGATGGTCAAATTTCCGTTTTTCAAATATTATGTTATTTTTGCTAAGTCCTTGTTATTAAACAGTTTTTAATTAAAGTATTTCCCAAGTGCTCAGTGCAAAATGTTTTTACTGCTCTGCTGAGAGACGACAAATATTTTATACTTGCTAACACAAATGAATACAAGGCTCTACGTTATTTTATCCACGTTTCTAATTATTTATGCATTTCAACCATAAGATTTTATGAATTAAGGAAACTTTTTCCACTGTTTCTTTTATGAAACATGATAAGATTTCTATTGACCTGACTGAAATACTTTCATCACATGATTCTAAATAGAATTATAATATCTTTAATTAAAAATAATGTTAGTTTTTTAATAAAATCTTATTATTGAGAATACTCTGTTACTGATCTTATTATTAATGCGATCAAATTTTATACAGTAATTTATTTTAAACTCTTTTCCCCAAATCACAATTTTCTTATATTAATATCATACTGGCAACCGGACTGTTCTGCGGTCAACGAATTGACACAAATGTCCCGGGTTCAATTCTCGCTTAATAGGCAGATAGGTAGGGTGTATATATATGTGTGTGTATATATATATATATATATATATATATATATATATATATATATATATATATATATATATATATATATATATATATATATATATATATATATATATATATATATATATATATATATATAAGTTTAAAATGAAGATAAAACAAAGGTATATTACAGACAAATGAAAAAAGGGTGGGGGGGAATAATAATAATGACATTGTCATTATTATTATTTCCCCCCCCCCTCTTTTTTTCATTTGTCTGTAATTTACCTTTGTTTTATCTTCATTTTAAACTTATCTTATGAGTTCTATTTACTTGCATCTTATGCGCAATAAATGATACTTATTGTTTTTCCTAATTTTTTTCTGGTTTTTTTGTATTTATTTATTTTGCTATATATATATATATATATATATATATATATATATAAACTGCTGTTTGTAGAAAATGCAACACCATGAAAGAATCATCAGAATCAAATGAAATTTAATGCAGAAACGACTTGTACTGATACAAATAAATGATGAAATTTTCAAAACAAAAGAAACAAATTAAGCGTCCGAAATCAGTATTTGGTGCAGCCACCACGCGCTGCAATAAGTGCTGCTATACGACGTGGCATGGAGTCAAACAGATGTTGAATATCTGCTTGAGGAAGAGAATTCCATATCGCTTGTATGCGCAACCAAAGTTCGTCTTTGGAAACTGCAGGACGCGGATCACGAGTGAGACGCCGACCAACCATATCCCACACGTGCTCAATAGGCGACATATCCGGCGAATAAGCAGGCCAAGGAAGAAGTTGCATGCGTTGTGCTGAACAGAAGTCTCTAACAGTCCGCGCAACATGTGGGCGTGCATTATCCTGCTGAAAGATAGCTCCAGGGATGCCTTGAAGGAAAGGAACGACTTCGGGCTGTAGCACTTCACGGACGTATCTGTTGCTATTGAGATTACCCTCAATTCGTATCAAATTGGATCGTCCATGATACGAAATCGCACCCCAGACCATAACTCCGGGTGTTCGACCACTATGTCGTTCAATAATACACTCAGGAAGGCAGCGTTGACCGGCATAACGTCTAACACGAACACGGCCATCATGGGTCCACAAATTGAAGCGTGATTCATCTGAAAAGACAACTTGGTGCCAATCAGCTCGCCAGTCTCTGTGCTCAAGAGCCCACTGCCGACGCAGCCGTCGATGATCCGCCGTGAGGGGAATCCTGTATAATGGCACCCTTGCACGCAATCCACGGCGCAGCAGACGACGACGAATTGACGAAGCCGACAATTGTACACCTGTAGCAGTAGACCAATGTGCTGCCAGCTGCCTGGAGGAAGCTGTGCGATCATTCACCGCCATGCGGAGCAGGTGTCGATCATCGCGCTCTGACGTCACCTTCTGTCGTCCAGTGCCTGTTTTTCGAGTTGTTCGGTGCTCGTCGGTCCACTGCTTCCAAACTCGCATCACTGTGGAACTGTTCCGCTGCATACGAGCTGCTATTGCGCGATAGGAAAATCCTCCTTCTCGAAGGCCGATTATCCTCCCTCGTTCAAACTCCGTAAGTTGCTTGAATTTCTTATTCTTCCGTCGTGGAGGCATACTCAGGTCTCACTAAACGTTTGCCACTAACAAATAATCATAGACTATTTTCAACGTCCCGCTACAGCACTTTATTTATACGCTTTCAGCATCAATTCAGAGGGCGCTGCGCGCGCCACGCACGCGCGATGGCTCTGAAACTTTATTAATTTGCATAATATCCTATAATTGACATTTGCTGCGAATTTCATTTGATTCTGATGATTCCTTCATGGTGTTGCATTTTCTACAAACAGCAGTTTATATATATATATATATATATATATATATATATATATATAGTGACGAAAAGTATCTGAACACTTATATAGAACATCATGGCATTTTTCATAGTTGGGCAAGGATCTCTAAGTTCATGTCAGGTTGGAAACTTGAACTCTGAGATGTATATAAATATTCTGTATAGTATCGTCTTAGGTAGTATTTCGGGGAAAGGACCATTTATCTTCCAGAGATGCTCTATTCACACATCAAGACAGGAGTTGCGCATTTATCGTTTGATGAAATGTTCAAAAACTGGACAGGCTTTCTCAGAGCCTTAGAATCTAAATCCCAAAGAACACATTTAGAACAAATTAAAACATAGATTACGTATTTAGCCGAATCGACCATCCTCATCGTGAGACTCGACATGGCTTTGATGGAAATCTGATGGAAAGTCTCCCCAGGAATGTGCAGGCTGTCGTCGATGCAAAAGAGGAACCAATATCATATTAATGCATGTCTCAAGGACTATCAGAGTCCGTGCCTTTAGAATTCTAGCTCTTCGAATGCGCAACTAACGCGGAGAACTGCTAGATGCGGTATTTTATACCAGAAAAAAGAACAACTTACAGGATGAGTAACATATTCAGATATAGCAGAGAATTATACACATTAAGATCCAGCGCATAAGAAGCATAATTACAGTCAGGAGGTACATTACTTGTGAATCGATAGTTGTACAACTCTACAGGTATGTTGAGTACGCTGCCTCCCACTATTTTATTCAGTCAAAATGTGTTTGCAAATTTAATCAACATGGATGATATAAATGTATTCTCAAAGAAATATCTTAATTAATAGTACACTACTGTTTATCAATAGTGTAAAAATGCCGAACAAATCAACAATAAATAAAAAGGAAAAAACTTTTCTTCCCTTAACCAACCCCAGTAGTGGCTGGGTGGAGAAGAACATCTGATGCTGTAACCCTAAATGCTGTTTTTTCCTTTATACAAAGGGATCGCGCCAAACATTGGAAGACTGGTTAACATTATATCTACGGCTTGGTTTGCTAACATTTTTGGCTAGACAGTGTATTTGAAATATAATACTTTTACGCACTTGTCTGAAAATTACTGAAAAACAATTCAAGAAATCAGAATATACTTAATATAGTATAAATCAGAATATAATACTATATAAGGTATGTAATATAATAACTAATAAAAATAATTCAAATTTAAATAGAGAACGAATTCCCTAATTTTTCTGAGCTTTATTGAAAATGTAGGAAAAAAAATCCTGTTTTATCTTTATTTCTTATACTTCTGAGAAAAGCAAAATTGCATGTTTCGGAAACATTATGTCTCGAATGTTTACTGATGCATTTACTTTAAATGCTTTTATAAGAAATGCAAACAATATATAATTCATCTAAGGATAAAAGTAAACTCAAAGAAAGTCTTTTTCGTTAAATTCGAATAGCAAATCATACTAACTGTGAAACTTATATTTAAAATTCCACTATGTGGAATCTAATCTCAGTTTCGTCTCTTCTTTTTTCAATTTACTTTTGTACAATAATAAAATATTTCATTCAGAATTAAAATTAACGTTATTTTATTTCTGCTAAGAAATTTTATCAAATGAATGAAACATTTCTTCAGTAAGTTGTTTCATTCAATCGATTTTACTCTGAAAATCTTCTTTTATTGGAAAGTAACATGATAAATAGAAGAATGACGTGCTTTTTCCATGAAATGTGTTATTTTTATTCTACTGTTTCAAATAAATATTCAAAAAATAAAAAACAACATTTAATCTTTAGTGTTATAAGAGATGAGTACACGATTGTATTTCATTGAATTATTAAATTTGCATATATTTTTTGAAAACTGAGAAAAGTAGTTACAAGAATGTAAAAAAGCGAAAGAAATATGATTTGTCTTTATTTTATTTAAAGTGTAACTTGAATAAGGTTTCTGATGCAACTTTAAATAGGTAAAATAATTTCAAAGTAATACGAAATTTTTCAGAAATATGTTTTTATTATAAATTTGTCTTACGAATTTTAAGTTCGAAAACTTCTTTAATTTTTTTTTTTTATTTAAACCAAGAAAACTAAAACTGAAATGATGAAAACAAATCCTACTTAAAAACTTTATCCTATTTCCTAACAAGCAATTAACAACAAAAAAAAATTATTAGTGCAAAATTTTTGCTTAAACTAGTAACTTTAAGGCGACCCTCCTCGACTTGGAAATTATATCTTAATCACAAAGTCATTCATAAAAAGAATTATTTAAATTATTATCAGCGACTTTTAACGTGAATTTTTTTAATGCTTCATTTTTATAAGAATTCTAAAAATATATCATTAATAATTTTACGTATAGTGCACAAAAAATATAATAAACGGACCACCATAAATAACCTTCGATGGAATGATCGGATCTTCAAATCGTGATGGTTCGCGGAGGTAAATTCGAATATGCGAATTAATTATTGCAGACTATGTTAAGTTACGAAAATCAGACACAAAAACGTACTTTCTCTGAAAAATACCTTTTTTATAATAAATTCGTATTTTTGACCTTCAAAATATAGGGGGTAGCCACAATCGGGTAAAGATGGTCCCCATAGTTAGGTAAGAGAGCGGTCCAAAGTTTGGACCCCTTAATGTCAATTTTACTTTTTGCGTACTTTGACATTGAACTTTTAAAGCGAATTTTAAAAAAAATTGCACACAATTAATGATAAATTTCTTTTTCCTCTCTCTCTTTTTTTAAAGCTAATTCCATGCTAAAAATAATTTTTAGTAAGCATTTATTACTTTTATTATTTTTTTTTTTTTAAAAAATAGTCGATTGCATTTCGAATTGATGCAATTTTTACATCATCTTAAAAATGTAATTTTACTTGGAAAAATACAAAATTTTAGATAAATCAGTCGAATAACTTCTGAGAAACCAAATTTCAAAAATACAACTTCTTTATAATTCGATTTCTTAGGAAATATTCGTCCGATATCACTCAAGTTTTGTATTTTGCTATGTAAAATTAAGGTCTTTAAAATTATGTAAAAAAAATCGTGTACCTTTCAATTCCTTTATTTCGGCCATTATTAAATAAATAATAGAAAATTATTACATTTATTTTCGCGTGGAATTATCTTTGGATAAACGAATTTTATAATTGTGTGGAAAAAAATTTAATTCAGTTCAAAATTTTTTTTCAGATACATACGCAAAAAGTAAAATTCACATTAAAAGGTCCAAACTTTGCTACGCTTTCCTCAACAAACTATTGGAACCATATTTTCCAGATTGCATCTACCCCTTATATTTTAAAGGCCAGAAACCCAAATCTGTCGAAAAAATGGTATGTTTATTCTGAGAAAGTATGTTTTTTGTGTCTGGTTTCGTGACTTAAAATATCGTCTGTTGTAATTAATTAGCATATTTTTGGTCACCCCCTTCAATCGTTAAGATTGGGTTCTAGAAAGTAAGAATCCAATCTTTAAATCAAAAATTAATCAGGATCGTCCGTTTATTTATTTATTTTTTTCGCGCACTGTACAGAAGTAATTTTTACGAAACGAACAGTAAAATCCTGAAGAGGTCATGATTTTCAAGCTGTTTCCTCCTATTTTACTTACATCTTTGTTTAATACTGAAGTGAAAATTTTAACATAATTCCTGAGTAAGTCAGTCGTGAGTTACATCGTTATCTCGTCTGTATTTGTTAAACGTGATAACGATGTTTGTTTAAAGCACTATAGAACAAAAGGTTTGCTTAAACAGACTAAATGATCATTTCATCAAATACCTAACGATGACCAATTCAATCCTGCATTTTCGAAAAACCATTGCTATTTCTCGAAAATTAAGCGATCAACGCGAATGACACCTTCATTTTATCTTCATTTTATCACCTGCATTTCCACACTCAATGGACCTAAATAATTTCATATTTTTCTCAAGAGAAAGTAAATTTTCTATTCTAAGAGAATAGTGTTTACTGAAACGAGGGTACCACTTTTCATTTTAAATAATTCTATTGATGAACAGAAAAAATATTACACATCAACAATAATATTAAATAGTATGTAAAGACACGTATCCATATTTAATTATTTATTCAGAGATATTTTACACCACTAAATGATATATTAATAAAATGGGGTATATTTCCATATTGTGATCTGTCACGTCAACTACAATCGCCAAGTCGATAAATGGACTTAAAAATTGCTTTTTTTTTTTTTTTTTTTTAAAAAAAGAAGTTTTTTCAGGGGTGTCTACGAGTTATATCATTGAATTCATCCCCTTCGGTAATTTTTTTTTTCGATCCCTGTGCAATGTTTAACGGACGTAAATTTTCTAAATTTTACCAAAGGCCGAACTAGATCATTCATTTATCTTTTACATATCAAGCTGTCTCAGTATACCAGAATGAATTATCACAAAAGCAATGTTGCTTCTGTTAGATTGGAAACGCTCTCTATGTAAACAATGTTTTTCATTAGCTCTGGTTAAAACTGTACAAAGTCAACTAATGGAATGAGATATTTGTTTTAAAATATAAAATCTAATTTATTATGTTTAAAACTTATTCGCCTCCTTCAATTTAGGTTTTTAAAATGCCAAGATAATTATAACTTATACTGTTAATATTTTCATAAGTTGGAAATGTTCTTACAAATCACTTATTCATCTTTACTTCTCTATATGGATAATAAAATCAAGGAAAACGTTTAAAATAATAAAGACGGTTTGAAACAAATATTTGCTTTAGCGAAAAATAATTATTGTATTGTATTGAATAATTTCAAATACCTCTACAACTGCAAAACTCGGTTGTTGCTAATGCTAAATATGGTCAAAGACATCGTAGATATGAAACAAATGACATTCCTCGAGAAGACATCCAAAACATATAGTAAAAACAACGCTCTTCACAACATTAAAATCTCAATTAGTTAAATCTCTAAATCTGATTTCTCTTATTCTTTTGTTGCCAAAGTTACTAGAATACGTTTCTTAATGTCGAAATTTAACACATTATGCTACGTAAACGATTAGTTTTTTTCCCTCTTTGGTATGTTGGGAAGTCTCTCTTGGATCACTAGAGTTGAGATGTTTCCATCAGATTCAATTTAGGTAAAGAGCTAGCCGGTATACAAACGGATACAATCAAGCTCAATCTTGATTTTTTAAAGTTTTAGTTCTGATGTAGTTTCTTGCGTGATTAATAATGCATAAAATATTTTTTGAAGTAGCAAAAGAAACTTGCAGTACTATAGGGTATCAAAAATCACTCCTCTGACCACAATATAAAGACCTGATCATACGGTCCAAGTTCTAGGATCAAGTTTGATTGAAATTGATAAAAATTTGGTTTGCTCGGAGCTTGGATCTTGTAAACAATCATCTAAGTTCTTAGTTCAAGTCTTTGGATAACAATAGAGCATATTGAACTTTTCATCCAAGTCTTTCTTTTCCATAACCGATCACCTTCTAAAGTTTCATGACACAGCGAGCGGGTATATGATCATTTCAATTTTTTGTCCGTTTTCATATATAATGTATGAAAACTGACAAAAAAAGATACATGATGTGAAAAATGAAATGAAATATATATTATATTCTAATCTAAATAAATTAATCAGCTGGAATCCATTTGTATAATTATGATTTTATTTTGCAATTTTGTCTCGCGAGTATGATTTTAATTATCTTGAACATGAACAATGCGCAAGTTTTACATCCGACCAATCAATGACATTCAAGAACTTGGGTAGCGTCAATGAATCATACAATTTTTTGAACAGAGTAATTCCTCCTAGTCCTCGGATTCAAGAACTTGAACCGTATAAACAGGCCTTAACTCCTCCCAATTATAAAACAGCGTCAATGGTCACGTGAAACAGCCATTCAATGGCAGGATTAGATTTTTCCCATGCACTCAAAAAGGGCCAAAATGTCATCGTTTTTATCAATAACAATTTTTTAATCTAATTTTCTATTAAAATTTATAAAGTACCAGTTTAGATCAATTTTTAAGAGTTTCAGTATTTGGTCAAGTTTAACTGATTGCATTAAGCCAAGCGATTTTAAAAGCGAAAATAGAGGTAAAAAGAAGTAATTTTTTTCAATTAAAAGCCATTAACTGCAAAAATTTGTAATGAATCAGCCTTGCTATATATGTTAATAGTGAAATGAACAACTTATTTACATTAATCGTTTTTAAAAAAATGAAGCACTTTGAAAATTAATCTGTTTTTAATGTTAATGGATAGCGGCAAATTTTTGATTCAATGCGTGTTCACTATGCAGCGTTTAACGGGTCTAAATTTTATAAACCTTACAAAGTTTTAGTTTTAATATAATTTCCTGCGTGATTAATGATGTATAAAATATTTCTTAAAGCTGTAAAAGAAACTGGCTGGGTATTAAAAATGTAACAACGGCATGAGAAAATGTTCGACAATTCTTAAGTTGCTTTAATGTCGAATTTGGAAGGAAAAACGGAGTTAAGTGCAATGCGTTGGAGATATGCCAAGCAGAGAGTTCCAGTAATTTAATCTTCTATTGAATTTGCCCTACCAGCTGGTTCACGAAATCAAAATTCGGCACAAGCTTATCTTAATATCTAAAGCAGTATTTCTCTCTCGTACAACGTTTTGTTTTGCTTTTCTTTTCTTTTAAAAAAAAAGGGGTAAATCAATGTAGCCAGAAAGAACCGATGGAAATAGTTCTTTTTAATTTATTTAAACTAAGTAACAGAACGTACTTTTGAAAGAAATTTATCATAATGATATTTAGCTTCCGTAATAAAACTAAAGAAAATCTTTTAGACACTTATATCTATATTCATTCGTTAAAATAATAAAGCGTAGTAATAACTATAATATCCTATTTATTGATACCAATGAATTTAAAAATCCTCCCCCCCAAGTGGTGGAAAATTGATGGGGAAAAATATTATTACAGCTATAAATATAATTATAATACTGTTTGTTAATAAATTATAAAGTCTTTTTAATTTTGGAAATTATGCAATAAATTTTGGACATTATTATTTAGTAACTTGAGTTTTTATCATTTGTACAAACGAATTACCACGCTTGTCGTGGGAATTTTGAGCTATTCACATAAATATTTCTCATCAGCACATTAAACATAATATAATAAATTCAATTA
This sequence comes from Parasteatoda lunata, assembly GCA_949128135.1. Classification (NCBI taxonomy): domain Eukaryota; kingdom Metazoa; phylum Arthropoda; class Arachnida; order Araneae; family Theridiidae; genus Parasteatoda; species Parasteatoda lunata. Next base: position 77,895,253 of record OX421970.1, on the reverse strand, counting down.
AGAATTTAGAATGATCCAGGAAATATAGCACTCTTTAAAACATAAATAAATTCAGTTAGGAAGTCAATTCGTGCACTGCACCAAGCCTATATTTTCGCTGTTTGTATCGACATATAAATATTCTAGAGGGCACATGGATCATAGTTGAGAGTGGTGTTCCCCAACGCCTCAAAAGGTGCTATTTGACATTTAAGAAGCTCTTGTCAATACACGGGTGACCGGAACAAGTTGGTTATTTTTGCGCCATTTAGTGAATAATTCAATTTGTATATATTAAAAATTTTCTCATGGGTTAGGGACGTGAGAAATTTAAAAAGAATTGTTTAGAAGAAAAAAAAAGAGGGAACATAAAGTTTAAACCAATTTGTCTACAGGCTTATAGGCCAGGAACTTTTTAGGGTTACATTTTCAAACAATACAAATGGGGGCTAGTTTCATTGACAACAACCCCTACAAATCTCAACCACTACGCGAAACAGTTCAATAGAGTTAAAGTAACAACGCTGTTTCCTGTAACTTTTAGTGGATTAAGAAGTTCTCTTGTCTAATACATTTAGTTTAGTTTCGCAAAACTACGTGTTGAATGGTAATAGGCATTCATTATGAATATGAATGCGATAAACTAAAGAGTCTATCTTAACACCTTTTATATATATATATATATATATATAGATGACAAAGAGAATGGACATCATTGCAGTTCATATTGCAAGTTATAAAATTTAACAAAAATAAATTCTATTATTAACACGAAAATAAACTTTCTGATATTTTTATTTCAATGTCCCATTCTAACTTTATTTAAAAACAATTAAATAATAAACTAATTTAAAGTAATATATAAAATCCTATTTAAAATCTTTTTTCATAATTGTTAATATTTCAAAACTTATAATAATGAAAAAGAACAAATTAATTATAGATCATGAAATGTTCATGTTTTAAGATATTGAGTTATAAATAACGCGAACGAAGAAAAAATAAAGGGATGAAAGAAAAACTAATAATTTGAAAAGTAATTAAATACTCAGCCTTTTCTCAACAAAAAAAAAAAAAACTTAATTCTTCGTAATCTTTTTCTTACAAAACTAGATCTTTTAAAACTTCAATAAAGAATAATTCAATTATATTTTAAAATAATCTCACTTAATGCAAAAGGAATTTTCTTTTTTTCAATTACAAAATTTTGTCTGACCAATAGGAAATTAGAAAAAAAAATTACCTTATGATATGTAGCTTTACTTAAAACTAATTATTTGTAAGTAAAATAGTTCTAAAACTAAAAAAAGAGTGTTAAAAATAATAAAGAAGAGTGAAAATAAAAAATATAATGCCAAGCAAAAAATTGATAGTGAGGATAAAATCTAATTATCGCACTTTTTAGACAGAATTTGGTGGAAATATCAAATTAAAGACCGAGAGATCGACGAAAATATTAAGAGAATTCTTTCAGCTAAAATTAACTGCGTTGAAAATGAGATTTATATTAGCCTATTTCGATATTAAATTAAAACTTTGACAGCTTTTAAAGATAATTGAATTAACAAGAAGTAAACGTAACATATTTTCGACTGTGAGTTATTAATAAATTAAACTCAAGAAACAACAACAATATAATAAAATAAAAGATTTAATAACGAAATAAGGAAAAATGATCATTCAACAATTCAAATCCAAACAAGGAAAAAGACAGAAAAATATTGTCTAGAAATGAGGAAAGAGAAGCCGGCATTTAAAAATTAAAAACTTATTACAAAACATTCTTGAAATTCTGTGCTAGTCAAAGAATTTTTCTATTTTCGTTGGTAAAATTCTTGGATATTAAAAATGGAATGTAGAAGCTTCGTTTTGAAACTAAAAATTTTACACAACATTAGAATTAAAATTTAAATTTATAAATTAAAATAAAGTTATGGAATATTTTATTTTAAGCGTGATAAAGAAAAATTGGTTCGTTCAAGTTCATTTTAAAATTGGTAATAAAACTAAAAATTTTAATGTTACAGAATTAAAAAGCATTATTTATATGATAAGATTTGTAAGAGGAAACATTTAAATAAGAAAAAAATGACTCATTAAAATTAATAGCTTTTAATCTTATACAAATCTTAAAACTAAAATGGAGATAAAAACGTTGAAAAATAATAAACAATGCGCACAAAATCTGAATTAATTGCATAAGAGAAAAACTTATTTATTTTAAACGAGAATATAATTTTACAGTTTTTTAAACATTTATTCCACTTTTTTAAAACACCTTGGAATATTTAAACTTTCTGAAAAAAGCATTCATATTTATGAAATTACTTTCTTGATTAATATACAGAGCGCGAAAAAATTAATTAATTAATTAAATTTTAAATAACTTGACTAATTGATTTATGCAAAATTCAATTTCGCGGAAACTATTTGACCGATTTCAATCAAATTTTGTATTTTGTTATGCAAAATTACGTTCGTTAAAATAATGTAAAAAATTACAAGCTTTACAAATCAAAAATTTTTCGACTATCATTAAATAAAATTATAGAAAAATAATAAATATTTACAAAGTTATTTTTGCAAAGTTATATTACATGGAATTATCTTTGGATAAACGAATTTTATAAGTATGAGCAAAATATTTTCAATTCGCTTGAAAAATTCTCGAGTGCGCAAAACGTAAAATTAATATTAAGATGTCTAAACTTTGGACCGTTCTCCTGATCACACTATGGGGACTATATTTCCCAAATGGCTGCTACCCCCTATAATTTGGGAGTCAGAAATCCGAATGCATTGAAAAAAGGTAAATTTATTCAAAGAAAGTACGTTTCTGTGTCTGATTTAACTAAAAATGTCGTCTGCATTAAATAACTAGCATATTTGAGGTCACCCCCTCGAAACATTAAGATTGTTTTTTAGAACATAAAGATCCGATCATTAGTTCAAAAATTTATTCAGGGTGGTAAGATTTTTTTTCGCTTACTGTACTATAAAATAAAGAGCAATGGTTCATATAATAAATGAAACTATGTGAAGTTAAGTAGCTCACTGAACTCGACCTCTGAAATAAAACAGTTCATATTTAACAAGAATTTATGTTGATGTTGGTTATTGATGATAAAAATTTCCATTTCGAAACTACATTCGACTGTTGCAAATACACTATATGAACAAAAGTATCCGGATACTTTCCGTTCTGATGGTTTAATTTCAATTTCGAAACAACATTCAACTGTTGCAAATACACTATATGAACAAAAGCATCCGGATACTTTCCGTTTTGATGGTTTTATTTCCATTTCGAAACTACATTCGACTGTTGCAAATACACTATATGAACAAAAGTATTCGGATACTTTCCGTTCTGATGGTTTAATTTCAATTTCGAAACAACATTCAACTGTTGCAAATACACTATATGAACAAAAGCATCCGGATACTTTCCGTTTTGATGGTTTAATTTCAATTTCGAAACTACATTCGACTGTTGCAAATACACTATATGAACAAAAGTATCCCGACACCCAGTGTTATGGACTTAGAACGTCTTGAGGCACACATTAATATGATGTTGGTCCCCTGCACACGGTAGACTTTCCACCATTTTTTAATAGGTGGCCATAGGAATTGACTTTCAGGCTTCCATTACAGCTGAAGTGAGTGCTTGCAGTAAGGAAGGTCGATTTGGCTGGCTACGTAATCTGCGCTCGAATTCGTCCCTAAGATATTCTATGAAATTTAGATCTGAGCTCTGTGAAGGACCCATTTCGTCAAACCACATCTGTGCAAGCCACGATGTGTGAATGAAGAAGTTATCCTGCTGGAAAAGAAATGGGCACCTGTGAACCTAAGTCACAGAGGCGGGCGACATTACCCAAAACCCCTCTGCAATAGATATCCGTTCATAGGGTGAGCCACATTCACATATCACACAACAAAGGACAACTCACAGTGAGAAACAACCATACCTTGAGCGGGGTTTGGAACCCGCAACCCTTCGCTTTGCGGCCATCTGGCGATCTTATCAAAATAGTGAAAATTTAAATTTTTTAATTGTTCTCAAACTTTAAAAAATATTTATAATTACTTCGACTATTTAATTAAAATAATCCATACCCTGAACGGGACATGAACTCGCAACCCTTGTGACTGAATCAAAATAGTGAAAATTTAAATTTTTTAATTGTTCGCAAACTTTAAAAATAATTATAATTACTTCGACAGTTTTGTTAAAATAATTAGAAAAGTGATATAATAATAATTATAAAAGCTTTAAATGTAATAGCTTAAATATAAAAAATTATAAAAATTATAACATATATAATAAGAATTATATATATATATATATATATATATATATATATAAAAACACATTTATTTATTCTGTCCGAACAAAATCACAACTATTTATGCAAGTCCATTACAGTAAACTTAATCCAATCCGAACACTAAAAGCAGTCTTGTTCTAAATTAAAACATATCAGCACCTTTAAAGCGCGAGGGAATAAGATGAACCCGAAAACTTGTAGAAGCGTCTTTATTCTAATCCATGTAACAAATCTTCGAGGAAACACGAGTCTTTCGAACGCCACAGCACATATTAAAATTTAGGAGACGCAACTTCTTTAGTTGCGGTTGTGTGTAAATAAAATAAAATGGAGGCTTACTATTCGAAGACCATGTAGAGCATTCCATCTGAGCTGTAAGTTTCTAAAAGTTCTACGATATGAGGATGCTTCAGCATATGGCAAATGGTTGCTTCTCGTTTTAGGTCTATAATGGAAATTATTTTTTCACATAGCAACAAATATTTAAAGAAAAAAGTAATCATGAGTTCTAAATATTTCCAAAAGGTAAAGATAGAGATACTTCTAAAAAGCAACTATACTATACAATATAGTCAATTTTAATAAAAAGTAAAAATGAAAAAATAACAGCTTGTAAAGCGTTAAATTTTAAACTTTTGATTATTATGTATGTATTTTTACATGTTGAAGTTACATATTTGTTTTCCACTGGAACATTTTTGCTGGTAGATAAAAAATATTAAAATCATATTTTTCTAAACACTAGATATCGTTATTTCGACAAAACATTGAAAAATGTATTTTAAATATTCTAAAAAATTTCATTTTAAATTAATTTTCAAAATAAATCAGCAAAAAATTTCTATAATTCAAAAAAAAAAAAAAAAAAAAAAAAAAAAAAAAAAAAAAACATAATTCTAAGTTTCAAAAAAGATTTCAAAATTTCTAAGAAAATTACAATTCGTTTAATTGAAATAATTTTTATGTAAATAAATCAATTTTAAATTTTTAATTGAAATACTTAAAATTGATTTATTATAAAATGGTTTTAAAATTGTATACATCTCACAGTACAAACAACTCTAAAAGCTAATGTATTTCATAATAATAAATCTGTGAACATTTCATACTATCTCAGCAACACTTGAATCATTGTTTTTAAAAACTATACACGGTATGTAAGAAATATAATTAAATTATTTGAAATAGGTGTGACTGTGTCTGTGCAAAATTGCACAGGCCATATTATACATAAAAAAAGTTAAAAACTAGTTATTTCTGAATAATTAAAATTTTCATGCATTATGTGAATGTTTTATCGAAACTACATTAACACGTCATAAAATGATTAAGAATTGATTATTATTTGATCATCCCTATCAATGAAAGATTACAATCATATTATTATCATTACTGTCATTTATATTTATGAAAAACTTTATAAACCAGTGTTATGAAAGAAATTTTTTTTTTTAATGGAATTACAACAATTCTAAAAATATTCATTTTTATTGTGAACAAGTATGGTTTTAAGTTTAGAAACAAATTTTTAACTATTATTGCGTATTTTTCCATCCCTTAAAAAATTATTTTATCGGAAAAAAGTGTAATTTAAGATTTTATTTTTCAAAAAGAAAAACTTATAAGCGTTGATACGAATATCACATTGGCAAAATAGCATCATTTCTGGAAACTGAATCTTGATCTTTTAAAATATTCTCCAACAAGTTTTACAGGTAAAATTTTCCGGTACTTATTTATAGCGATAACAAGCAATAATTCAAGATAATCCACTTATTATGTTGTACAGTGCACAAAGTAAAAAACAGAATAACCTTAATAACTTTTAATCTAATGATTGAATTTTCTCGAGCTAAAAACCAATCTTAATGACTCGGGGGACTAACTTTAAATATGCTAAAACATTATGCGGATGATATTTTAAGTTACTGCACCGAACACAAAAACGTGCTTTAACTGAATAAACATGACTCTTTTTCGACTGATTTAGATTCTTAGTTCTAAAAATATGGAGGATACTCGCAAAATGGAAAATGGTTTTAATAGCTAAGGTAGGAAAGCTATCGAAAGTTTAAGACCCTTAATGTTGATTCTTCTTTTTAAGTATTTCACCAGATCCTTGGGACTATTTAAGATAATAAAATATTTTGCTTACAATTATAAAACTCGTTTATATTAGATAACTCAACGTAAAAAAATAAATTTTTATGATTATTAATTATTTTTTATATTTATTTTAAAGATGTTCTAAAAAATTTTCAACGATAGAGTATACAATTTTTTTCCTCATTTTCCCCTAAGTAATTCTTAAAGACGAAATTCGAAATTTGAATCGAATCGGTCTAATAGTTTTTGAGAAATGAAAATTAAAAAATGTCACTATCTTTATAATATTCAGCGTGAAAAAAAAGCAATTAATTTTAAAGGTCGACAGCTCCTCTGCCCAAACTATTTCAACCATATTGTTTAAAATTGCAGATTTCCAGCCCCCTATTTTAAAAGTCAAGAGCCCAAATCAGACCAAAAATAAAGTATATTTATTTAGAGATGTGTTTTATTTCGTAATTTAGTATATCGCCTTTACAAATTTATCAGTGTATTAAAATGTAGCTCCACGAACCATTAATTCCTTAAGCCATGCCTCACGTGACAATCCAATAACCAGATTTAAAGTTATCAAGGTATTCCGTTTTACATTTTGTGCACTATACCTGAATTTTTAAGCACATTTCTTAATATACAATTTAAGCAAATTAATGCAAAATTTCAAAATTTAAAATATTTTAAAAGATAAGCTGATTATTGAAAAAAAAAACAAGATAATGGAAATGATTTTTATGAAAAATACATTTTTATATTAAATTCTAATAAAAACAATAAAAGTATCCTTGGAAACTTTAATTTAAATATTCGAATTCTTGGAATATGCAAGAATTATCTTACCTTCAGTGCTGAGTCCTGGGCAAGAAGTAAATTTAGCTACGTCGACTATTTTGACAGCAAACTGCTGACCGGTAGTCCTGTGTACACATCGCCGCACTTTGCTGAAAGGACCTCTGAAATGTAGATTTTTTCATTTTTAATACAATAAAAATAAATAAAAACATACAGGAAAGACAACTAAACTTTTATAATTTCAAATAGTATCTAATAACCATTAAACTCAAGATCAAGAAGAAAAATTACCATTTAATTATTTTTTTATGTATATCTTAAATAAGGCGTATTGCTTGAACATTGCACTCAACGTGGCGACATTAACGGAATTATTAACAACACCAGGACAGTGATTAAAAGTTAGAATTTAGAATTTAGAAACAACAATTTAGAATTTATCCTTAATAATAATTCATCATAATGACGATGTTCTTTTTCACTTATATAATCATCTGATTCTTCATCAAAAGTTAACTTAAATGAAAGTTTGAAATCGTTTAATAATTTATTAGTCTTGTCTTCAAATAGTTGGAATGCAATCCAATTCGAATTGTCCAATAAAATAGCAATCCTATCTTTATGCCGTGTCATTGAAGCTTTTGCTACTTTTTTTTATTTTCTTGTTTTAGATTTAATCTTATTAGTTATAAAAAATTCGAATTGAAATACTGTTTTGAAATAGAATTAACCGCCGATTTAAAAATACATTCTGAGCTAGATAGACCATATGAATACATTATTAACAAATAAATTGGTCATTTTAATTTCAACCCAATAATATCTTTTTCAATATTCGGATTTTTATAAAAAATATTTATTGAATGCTTGGTGGTCGTAAGATTTCGACATGAAAATTTATCTCAGACTTCAGATTTTATTGGATAAGTAAACAATATAGTAAATGACATTACACCAGTAGTAATATTTATTAACAAATATAGTAAAAATTTATTTTCTCAGCTGTTGTTCTGTCACAGAAAGGAATAATTCTTTCTTTTATTAGTAATTTAACTGAAGTTAAATTTTGTGAAAACTATATTTCTTAATTCCCAATAAATAAATAAAAATATTTTAACTCTGAATTATGCACGTATTAAAAGAAAACGCTAACAATAAGGGCATTTGGAAACAAGCTAATTTTTGCCTGTCTTTTACTACAGACTCTTTTAAATTACATAATTATTAAAAAGGATTTGAAAGGAAAAGTATAGAAATAGCCAAATTAATATATAATAAATACGGATCAAATCAAAAATTTAAAAACAAGAGTTGAAATATTTATAAAAAAAAAAAGGATACAACTTGAAAACTGACTTTACTTTCTGAGAGTGGGATGGAGGGGGCACAATTTTTGTTAATGTCGTATGACGTTAAAGCAAAGGGGGTGCGCTTCTTCTTGTTCTATGGCCAACAATTCAACTTCTGCCACACAAATACGTCATAGTACGTTTATAGAGCGGACTCCTTCATACATCCTTTCATTCATACAGAGATCGCAGCTTTGTCCCGAACCAGAGAACGAACAATCTCAGAAGTATGATTTGTTATAGAGACAAAGAGGACTTTGTGACCAGACAGATTTGGCGTGCACCAGCAACCATTTACTATACGGAGAGTCTTCTGCCGGCGAGAATCGAACTCATGACCTTTTGTATATATGCCCAACGCCCTACCATCAAAGCTATCCCGACCCGGTGCAATTTATAAAACCTAAATAAAAAGTCCCTTTTTTATTACAGATTTGAAATTTTTAGAGTAAGATACCTCAATTTCCCGACAAATATTTGAATTTTGGTTTATAGATAATACTACAACCAAAAACTGAAAACGTTTAAAATGTTTAAAATGAAGAGAGACATGTTTCACATGTCTTAAAAAAGCAAAGATAATTGTGATTAATTTTTTTAAAAACATAATGTCACTCATCTCGAACCCGAACATGGCCCCCTGTCCTGTGAAAGGCCCAAGGAAAAATGTCCATTAAAAGTTTTGGACCATATTGCATATGATATAAGCATTTAGATTTCTAAATAAGATAATGTAAATAGTTTCAAAGAAACAAAGAGGAAAAGAAAAAAACATAAAAATGCTTTCAAGAAAACAATTTAACTTTTAATGAATTTTTTAAAAATATTTAACACTTTCCAAGCACCATAAATAAAATATGACATCAGGCGCAAAATAATAAATTGCAATAACTTAGGTAAGAAAACGATTACCAGAAAACATTTTACCAGTATGATATTACGAAAATTTTCAAAGAATTTCGCTTTGTGATCGCAGATAAAAAATCACTTTCTTGCAAAATTTGAAATGGTGCTGATTTTGTCTGAATCTCATTTTACTATTCCTTCAAAATATACAAAATTCTCCTCATTTCTGTCCACTTCTACAAAATTACCTCGCATGTCAGCAATCGTTATATGAAAGAGCTAGAAGTGAAATCACACTCGATCTGGAAAATTAAATTAAAAGTACTAAAGTGATGGGTTAAGAGATTCGAAACATTGCACTCATATTCGCCAAGTTCTTCAATTACTTTCCAATTATTCTGCTCGACATGTACTTCAAAGTTGGGAGTTTTCCACCACCTAATCTCAAGGAATGTGTTGAAGGTATTATCGACCCATTAAAAGGCAATTAAGAATGTCCTTGCAGTAGTCACAACAATGATTACTAACATCCCAGGAACAAAATATATGTTGGAAGTACCGCCAATGATGGATGCGTTCGTTTGTTTTAAAATTTAAGTATATACTTGTTTTTAATTGGTTAAAAATATTCATTGTATTTAAGAAGAAAGATAAATAAATAAATATAGATAAATACATGAATGCTGCGATAAACGTTAAATAGCAAAGAAGAATGTAAATGTTAGGGATTAAAAGCAAGAATGAAGAGTTAGCCTAGGTTTAACAGGTTACCAAGGCTTTACAGTTAAAGCCCGATAAATTTCAAAAGTTAAACAACCTTTAGCAGACTAAAATTTCGTCTAGTTAATCCTAGTTGGCAAAATCAAAAAATTACATTAGATATACTTATCATCATCATCATCAATGGCTCGACAGCCCAGGGTGGGCCTCGGCCTTCTCAAGAAGTTTTTTTTCCAGGTAACCTTTTTTTTTTTTTTTTGCTAGTGTTTTCCAATATTTAGTTTTTAAGACCAAAAGGTTTTTCTCCAGGCCATTTATATATCTCAAATTCGGCAAGCCTCTTTTCCATGTGCCAACTGGTCTGGCATTGAAAACTCTTTTTGTGGTACGGTCTCCGTCCACTTTGATAACGTGGCCTACCCATTTTATTATTTGTCGTTTAATAAAGTTAATAATGTCAGGTTCATTATAAGAGTGATAAATCTCTAGATTTGATCTTAAAGCCACAAACCATTTTTTTGAATGCGTCCAAAAATACTTCTCAAGACCTTTCTCTCAAAGGTACCCAACATAGCCTGATCCGTACAAGATATGGTCCAGGTTTCACTAGCATATTTTGAAATTGATCTTATGAGAGATTTATATAATAAAACTTTTGTTTTTCTATGAATTAGATTAGATTTTATGTATTTTCGAATTCCATTAAAACAGTTATGGGCTATAGTAATTCTTTTTATTTCCATTGTGGTATTGTGTTCCTGTTGTTGATTACAGAACCCAAGTAAACGAAATTGTCAACAACCTTAAATTTATACTCCTCAATTTCTAAATGGGTGTTATTGAAGTTTGTTTTAGTACAATTATATATTTCGTTTTGCTCTTGTTTATTCTCAGGCCCATCTTGAGAGCCGCTTTCTCTAAAGAAATAAAAGCCTGTTTTAGTGCTATAGGTGTTCTAGCAATAATGTCTATGTCATCAGCAAAAGCCCACAGTTGTACAGATTTATTAAAAATATTCCCCCTGATGTTAATGTTGGAATACTTATAAAGCAATATATTGTTAAGTAATACATGGTTAAAAGTAAACCATAAATTAGGACATTAATTTATTCATAGAAAAAAAAATTAAATTAATTAGAGACTCAATACTAATTTGTGACCTTATGGATATTTTTGGACTTCATTTTCGACAAGTGTTCTAAAAATATACAATAAGAGCGGTATTAACAGAACACCCTGTATATATACGAGTAGTTTCCAATAACAGAGATTTAAGAAGCTTCTGTCTTTTCAAAATAAAAAAAAACCAACTTATAAGATTTATATCTACATTTCCAATACAGACACTAATTCTCAAACTGGTTTAAAAATAAAATCTTAAGATTGCGTTCCAATAAAACTGAAAAATTATGTATTTTTCGAGCAAGAATAGGACCATTCACAATAAAACTCATTAATTATGCATACAATATTTGTCATAATATTAAAAATGTAATTAAATCGGTTTACAGCGCAAGACTCTTAAATTCATTCAAAGTTTGAAAAATAAAGATGTGAAAACAATATTTTTAAACGTTATATTTTGCATCCTGTCCACAAAAGTGTCCAATTACGTCAGATCGGACAAAAATAATAAAAAAAATCATTCAATGGAACTACCTTCCTTGAAAATGATTTAGAAAATGCAAATATTACGATTCAAAATGGGAAAAACCACATTAGCAATTTTTTTACGATTCAAAATTATTCAATTTAGGTACTCAACCTGAATTCAGAATAAAAAACAAAATTTTCAAAAAGGTCTCATAGTTAGAGAAAATTTTTGAAATAAAATAAAATTGTTGAGAACATGGGAAAACGTTTTTACAACACGCATATTCCCATTATTTCTCAGTATCATTCTGATGAAAGTTACGAAAGGAATGTTCTCATAATCCATTTAGATAATGTCTTTACAACTTACAAACATTAAATTTTTTTCCATAACAGTAGATAATGAAATCTTACATAAAATAGCATTAAAAAAAACAGAATTGTGTAAGGATTATTTTAATTTTATAGCTTTTTTCTACAGTAATTTAAAAGTAAAGTAATTTAAAACAAAAGTAATTTAAAACAAAAGTAATACTAAACTAATTTAAATTTGAGGCAAAACAAAATTAATTTAAAATTAAAGCAAAATTAAAATTATTTAAAATTAAGACAAACTAAACAAATTTAAAATTAAGTCAAACCTAAATTAATTTTAAATTAAAGCAAATCTAAACTAATTAAAAATTTAAAAAATATCTTGACTAGAGAAATAATCATTGTTGAATTCAAGTTGTATAGCGTGTTTCAAAATTCACACAAGAAGTAGTTTTGAAACAAGTTTTTAATACAAAATTGAGAATTTGTTTATGGATTAAAAAAATATGCAGTTATGTGTGGCCGCGATGTGGTTTAAATCCTCAGCTGTCATCTTGAGGGACTGAAGTTTTATCCCTGATGGTAGTTTGGAACTCACCCAGCTTGAGGTCGATGGGTACCAGCTTGTTCGGAAAGTAAAGGCAGTCGGTACACAATGTCAACTGAATTGCCCAATCACGCTATTGCTCTTAAAATTATGAATCTTTGACCTTGGCTGGCAACTGGCTGTAGCGGTATTGCCTTTTATAAGGTTATACTTTATTAATCAATATTGGGCTAGTGTATTGGGTAAATGGCCAAGGTGGGTTTTTTTTAATGCATGCGCACTCCTTTGTTTCAATGACCATTTTAGATAAATACTGATAAATTTTGTTGATAAATTGATATTGATAAATTTTGTCGCTCCATTTTTAATAACCCTGTCTCTTTTTCCTTTTTTAAGGGTTCATTATCCATTACCTTTTTTGTAAACTTATTTCAAAAACATTTCAATTCTTATGTTGTGACTGATGTTTTTGTTTTTAACTCTATCTTTGGATTTTTATCAATTATAGGCATAAAAAAAAAAAAACAAGATAATCGTACCAATTAAAAACAAGGAATTTATTGAAAAATAATTACAATATACAACCAAAAAAAGCGTATGCGTCAAAAAATTACAATCGACATTAAATTAAATAAAACGTTTCCAATTAAAAAAAAAAACTATTAAACCAAAACGATTACTTTTTCTAGTACACTTTTCGTAAATGTATTAATTCCTAACATATTTATTTTCACATCGCCAGTTGCAAGAAAAGCACGATTGCCGCTTACAGAACTACACAAAAGTTATTAGAGCTTCCAATTTTTGTTTAGAAAGCAATCAAACCAATTCATTAATTTTAAACTTTTAAAATATTCATATATATATATATATATCCTCAGGGGATCGTTTCCGGGTCCACAATGTTTCGGAAATTAAGCACTTGTGCGAATTAGATTCGAATTCAGAGCTCTATGAATGTTTCATAATTATAAACCGCTAAATGAAAACGAATCGCCCAGGGCATGATTAAATTTACATTTACTGTGCAACTCAAACAGTGCTGTAGACATGGGTGAATCAGCGGTTTCCCCAGATCTTTTCGAGGGGTTTCTGCTGGAATAAATCTCACTCCAACGACCGAATCAATATATTGAAGTGACCCGCTGTGAGATAGCTGATGCGAAAGTAAGTGACAAAACGAAACGGTTGAGCCAGGGGAATAAATAAATAATAATAAAACGCATACTCGTGAAGAAGATGCAGAATTTGAAAAAAAATTTCGAAACTGCTCGAAAGTCATTTTCTTCAGCGTGCAAAAAAAAAAAAAAAAAAAAAAAAAAAAAAAAAAAAAAAAAATTGAGGAACATGTTGAGGGGACCCCTTGTTGACAGATCAATCCCTTTTTCGAAACTTCACACGGAAAGTAAAATATTTGCCAGACATGATATTGAATATATCAAAGTAACTAAAGTTATTTGAATATTAAAATGAATGCGGCTTTACCTTAGATTATGTATATTTGTAAGTATTCTGAAAAGCCAATATTTACGGTTAATTCCCGTTAAAAGTTACATTCACGAGACAACGAGAATGAAGAATATTTTTAGTAAAACTGTTTTTTTACAGTTCGGTCTGACATTTAGCCAGACGAATGACACTCGCCGAGAAGCTGAGAAAGACCATTAACTTTAATGTACTTCAGTTTACTTTCAGCATAATGAGAAGATAAAAGGTCGTTTAACTAATTTCAAACTCAAACAAAAATAACTTTACGTTCAGTTTATATCAGGTTATTTTAATAGTGGCCTATTTCATTACATATTTAAAAAAAATGTAAAGTAAAAATTTAAAAAATAATAATAACTTAAAGCAGCAACGATTAAAAAAAAAAAAAAAAAAAAAAAAAAAAAAAAAAAAAAAACCTCGAAAAAGCAAATATTTTTTAAAAACAATATTGTTTGGTATTCCTGAGGATCTCTGTTGTAGAAATGATTAGATTATTAAAAAGATTATTCTAAAAGAAAATATAATACTCATAAAAATCATTTTTTTCTTCATATCTTCAAAAAATTAACTCACCTAATGAATAACATATGCATTTTATATCAAAATTAATTAACATATAACTATAAAATTCAGTAGATTTCCGCAACAAAAAAAAAAAAAAAAAAAAAAAAAAAAAGAAATGATTAGATTATTAAAAAGATTATTCTAAAAGAAAATATAATACTCATAAAAATCATTTTTTTCTTCATATCTTCAAAAAATTGACTCACCTAATGAATAACATATGCATTTTATATCAAAATTAATTAACATATAACTATAAAATTCAGTAGATTTCCGCAAAAAAAAAAAAAAATAAAAAAAAAAAAAAAAAAAACTAAAGCAACCCACCGACAACCCAATTCAGCCAGGCGTTAAAAAGAAAAAGAAGAAAAAAAAAAAGAAATAGGAAAGATAATGGAAGTGTCTCAAAGTCGTAGAAAGAAGACATCGATAGAAAATATATCTACAGAACTAATGTCTTCACTTTTCACTAACATAACTGCCTGTATTTAAAACTATTATTTATGTTCTGAAAATACTAAATATATCCTCATTAGATCTGGGCTTTATATAATGGTAGGAAAAAAAAGCAGTTTTTACTCTGAAATAAGTAGCCTAGACATCAATACGATAAAAATTTTAAAGAGCTACACATAATTAATTTTTTTCCAATAATTTTTATTCATTGCTTAAAAATGATAAATTTTTAATTTCTAGAAAATTCTACACATTGTAGGATATTTTTGCAGTGTATTTCTTCACACTTCGGTCATGAAACAAACTTCACTAGAATCAAATAATAAGATATTTATATGCCATAAAACTGTCCCTAAGTTACTTAAATCAAATTCACATTTCTTATAATATTTCATTGTAATTAAAAAAAAATACAAATCAACGAGGATGAACACAATTAAATTTTTAAACAGACAATCGCTTTGTTAAAGAATACAAATAGGGAAAATATCGTAAAATATTGTTTGTTTGTTTTTTTTAAGTCATAAAATTATTTTAAATGTTAACCAATATATTGGATAATAGATCTCAGAAGGATGTTATCGTGGCAGATTACTAAGAGATAATTTTTTTCTATCTATTGTCATTGTATTGAATGAGGAAAACTGTTGAATTATGATCAAACAATGCTTTATTATGGAGTATTTTTAAAAACTAACAAATATGGTCATACTTGTAACTTTAAAAACATATTATATTAATGAAATAAAATGCTACGCATTTTTAAGGCATACATTATTATATAACAATTTTTTGAAACACTAATTAATGGTTGGACTAAAGGGGCTATCGGACATTTAAACCCCCAACCCCAGCCTTAACGCCAAGCAGGTCAAATTTCCAGTGATGCAAGATTGCTACCGAATGCTTAGTAGCATGGAAAGATATCCAAAATTCGGCGAGTTATCAATAGATAATATAGCCAAAACTAAAGCCAACTAACTGGTTACAACTTAATCACCCAAAAGACCATTAGAATTTAATATAACCCTGTAACCGAAACATTTTCGTAGTTAGAGAAATTAGGTAGTTTAAAGAAAAATACATTTAAAAATAGATATTAATATTCGATATATTTCGTCAATGAATTAATGAGTGACACTTTTAAATTGAATTAAAAAGTTAGCCGTTGCATTAATTGTTAAGAAAAGAATAGAAGTATTTATATCCGCTTTTTATAAAATGTGGTAAAAATAAAAATATACTTTTATAAAATTTACAGATTCTTAAAGACAATTTCATGTCGTAAAATTAAAATTCTAAAAACAGTTGGCATCACGATCTATAATAAAATTCTAGAACTATTATTAGGCATCTAAAAACGTAAGAGTTTATTTTAATACTTGAATTATTATTAGTTTTACAACCCGAAAAGAAAATTAATTAATATCAAACTTTGGATAAAGAAAAATTTTCTTCCTAAAGCTTATCGTGTGTTTTATAATTAAAAGCCTCAACACCTATTAATGATAAAGAAAAGTCTAAAATTTATGAATTTGAAAAGAATTTGACACTATCGGTATTCAATTTTTCTTTCGCCACTTTGCCGCATAAGCGGAGGAAAAGTAAAAATGAATTCAAAATTTATACTTTAGAATCAATAATCCATAACTTAGAGACTAAAACTTGAGTTTTTTTTAAGCATCGCTAAAATAAACAATATATATTTAATAATGCAAAACTTTTAAGGAAAAAAAACTTTTTGGAAACTATTTTTAATAAAATTACATTTACCGCTATCACATTTTTATTTATGATAACAATTAATGCACAGTAAAATAATGAGTGCTATAATATTTAGAATATATCCATTAAAATGCTTTAATATTTTAGACATAAAGATAAAATTGCTTTCTTGAAAACGGGTGAGGCGTATTTTTAGGGTTTTTATGAAGACAAAAAACTCAGAAAACAGAGAACAGAATTTGGCGAAAACAAATAGCATAAATATTATTTTAATATTAGTAGTTATCTAAAAAAATATTTGTTAGTAAATGAAAGAATAAAAATACAGTTGAGGAAAACCTCCACTTAGATAAAGTAAACCAACTAATGTCTATAGCTCACTTACAAACGAATTATTACTTAACTTTAAAACAAATACACTGCTTTGAAGGGAGCACACGTCCATAAGTGTCCTAAATTTATGATGATTATAATATGATAATTATAATATGATTATCAGTCGTTATAATACACATATCTTAAAATAGAGTGGGTAACCATTTATATTGGCATAGTCAAAACACTTTTACAAAACCTCCCACGGTTAACCTGAAGGCTAGTGAAATTAATGTAATTTTTAATTACATAATTACATTAATAAATTATGTTATTTATTATAAATTTATTAATATTAATTTATTATAATAAATTTATTATAATAAATTACATAATTTATTATAAACAAGGAGGCTTCGCCCCCTGCTCGCTTTGCTCGCTCATTGGATACGTTCTTAACGTCTAGCTTTTGTATACTTTTTTGAATACTGAAGTTCAGAAAACTTTTCACTGTAGAAAATTCTAAACCTGTACATTTCAATATTAATTTGAAATTGCAATTGTTAATTTGGGCATTTGGTGATACAACACTTATAGAAATGAAGGATTTGTTACGTCAAGCGCTCAGGTATCATAATTTTGATCTAGTAGCGCTTCTATGTCATTTTGATGTATGTTGCTAAGTTAACTTTCAAAAAATTCTATGGCTGGCAACAGCATTTTTATTTTTTAAGTTGTTTATTTTTATTTCTTTTAGAATTCTTTTTTTAGCGAAATTTTTTTTAACCTAACAGAATTCTTTGCCAACTGTTTTCTCTATAAATGAAGAAAATAAAGTAAATATTTAAGTGTTGTGAAAAGAATCTTATTTAGTTGTACAAAGTACTTCAGCCAAAATTTGGGAGCCACGTAAGAGAATTATATATATTAGATCAGAAAGACATTATTAAAAGGCAGAATGCATTGGTGTTTTCAAAACGTAAACAAAACAAAGCAAACGTTGCCACCGGCGGAAAAGAAATACAGCCGAAATTTGGTAGCCACGTAAGAGAATTATATATATTAGATTATGTTTTTTTTATGTTCATTTATTCGAAGTTTCCATGCTTTAATATTTTAAATAAAATTTCTGTTTTAAAAAAATTATGCTGTGTGCTAACAAGTACTATTTGATAACGTAAATTTAGAATTTAAGTCTATAAATTTTACATTTTTGTTTCCTATTAGAAGAATGTTGTTATAATACACATTAATGTTCACATAAGCTGGAATTAGAGATTAAAAGATTTGTAACTCATTTAATAATTTTTTCCGAACACCAAGCTCCATGATAAAATTAATACTAAACTACGATAAAATTCAAAATAAATTAGAAAGAATTTTAGAATTTATTGACGCATGCAATCGGAGAAATCTTACGTCACTAAGAATGAAAAACATTGTTGTCATGACATTTTTTTTTCTTCAAATAAAAAAAAAAATTAAAAAAAATCAGAGGTTCAAATAAATCTTTAAAAAAAGTGGGTAAAGTAACAACTGCAGAATTAGCTCAGAAACACTGACGAGCAGCCTATCTTTCACTTCAATTCAGAGATTCGTTAATCAATAATCTATTTGTCAAAAATTACTCGATCGATAATCTATTTATCGATCTGTTTACATTTGGTTGGTAAATGGTTGGTTACATTTGGTTGGTAACTTCACTAATTTTTGGGCGCTGAATTGTATAGAATCTATCACTTCACATTTTTTAAATATATAATTTTCTTATAATAAAAACGGCTGACAACATTGCCACCATTAATCTCGAAGTTATGTAGTGTTAATTAACTTCCGTGACTCCTTACCTTTGACTGTTACCAAAATGTTTGTTTTTTTATAGCTGAAGTTATAAAAAGTAATTAAAAACTGATTATAACTCTCTCTCTCGCGCGCGCGTGCTTCTTAATAACAGTAAAAATACTAACTTTAAAATTAAAAATTTAAAAATTTATATAATACACAAAATCTGTCGATGTTAATAAAAGCACTCAAAACAAAATAATAATTTGATTGGGCAAAATAGAACATCATTATTGACTTATAATCATTAATTGGACCTTTTTAGTGTTGAAGGAAAAATATGAAAAATGCATACTTTATAATTTTTTTTATTTTAAATGCACTAAAATCCTTACGAGATATTATTTTTCTGAAGGCGACAACGATTTATGAGATACGACGTTTCAGATTCTACAAAAAAAAAAAAAAAAAAAAAAAAAAAAACATAAAAAATTTTATATTTAAAACTGGAGGTAAAATATCTGTTGAGAAGAGTTATGAAATATGCCCCATTTTATAATAACCTAAAAAAACTTTTGTTACTATATACTTAGTTTTCCAATTATTTATTAAAAAAAACATGTTTTTAAATACAAATCTCAAAATATCCGGAGGAAAACTGAAATAAAATAATGATTTCATTTTTTTAATCATTGGAAACCAAAATCTTTACTTCTTTTTCTAATTCCGAGAAAGCTTCCACTTTACCACACAATTTTTACAAAAGAAAATCACTTTCTAACAAATTACATGTAAATTACACTTGTAAACATGTCCAAGATAAATTAAATAAGGTTTCAGTAATCGAACAACGTCAGAACATATAAGTGTCTTAAATAAATCGAAATAAAAGAATTTTTCAAAAAAATTTAAAAGAGACAGACAAAAAAAAGCTTAAATTAATTTTAAAATAAAATAACGTTATCAAATCCATTATTAGAAGAAAAAACCGATCCTTTCTTTAAATAAAAAAAAATATATAAAAAATGAAGCGTTACTGCGCACGGTTACAAAACAGCTCAGATTTTAGATCTTGAGAAATAGGATGCCACCTGAATCAATTTTTTTCGCTATAAACAAATAATATTGAAAAGAAATAAGGTTACTGCCTAAAAGCACCCTCCTCAAAAAATCGAACTTAAAAAGAAAAAACAAATAAGACAAAGAAAGAAATGAAAGGGAGACTTAAAAGTAAACTAAAATTGGGTTTTGTGAAAAGATATTTAAAGATAAAAACTTTAGATATTTTTAAACATAAAATAAAAAATATAACATAGTCAAAATACTGAAAAAGTTTAAGTAAATTAATAGTATTTTTCTAAAAACAAGGCATCTTACTTTAAACTTTTTTTTATCTTTCTTCAATATTTTTTATGAAACATTATACAAAAATTAGCCAGATATCTCGTTTTTTCATTAGAAGTAATAAATTAAGCAAAGATTTTAATAATTAAATTTATACTCAATTTAAAAAAAAAAAAAATTTTATTCCTTGAGAGTACGCATGAAAATTGCACAATGATGTTTTATACCGTGTTTCCCAAAAATGACCGACGATTTGAAAATTAAAATATATGAAAATGAAAGTGAAATAAAAATGCACGGTTTGCTAAGTTCTGATCAAGAAAACTAGTTTCTGAAAACAAAATTTCAAAATTTTTTAAAAATTTCACCCACAGATGGCGCCTTGAATACCAGATGACTGTTAGCACTTCACAGTTGTATGACAGCTCTCAGCCATTAATACCTATTGAGTCTCAACAAAACACTATGGCATAAGAAAATATTGTCCTTCGACTGCACCACGTTGTTGTTGCAAATAATGTTTAATTTTTAAAAAATTGTTTTATAATTTTTCCAGTCTGCCGCACTATTTGTTGATGAATTTCGCAATGAATTTTGATAATAAAGAAACTATTTTCCTGAGCAGAAAGCAGCAATCTGAACATTTCTGTCAACTTCCATTTTTTTTATTGAATTTTTTAAAACATCAGTGATTTTGGGGCACCCGGTTTATGTCTATGTTTTCTTTTCTTTTTTTTAATTTAGAAAATTATAAAATTATTTTAATTTTAAATATGTACACTTTATTAAAGACAGTTTAGAATGGAAAATGAAATATGTTGATAATAAAATCATAAGCAACTGTCTAAATTGTAAAATAAGTCGATAAAATAAGATCAAGATTTCAGTTCCGAAAAAATTGTTTTTCCTCAACTTTCTAAATACGCAAAATGCCATGGCACGTCTAACTAGAAGAAAATCATTCTAAATCAAGCAAACGTCAAAAATCTGAATTAAAAATCAAACTTAGTAATATTATATCACAGCCGCAAATGGTTTTATGGTACACTAGATAAGTAAGTATTTGGTTGTTCCAAAAGAAATTTCGTTTTTTTTTTTTTTTTTTTTTTTTTTTTAATAAAAATAAAAAGACAATTTCCTTGCAGTGAATAAATATTTTAATGAATCATATATTAAGCATTCTGTCCTTGTACCTTTTGCCATCTTTATAGCATTAGCATGATTTTGTGCTAATAAAAAGTTTTCTCTTTGCTGGAAAAAAAAACTGACCCAGATGATTTTTGACTTCATTTAAAGTAACAATTTTAGCATCTTAAAAAAATTGTGGAGACCTTAAGATTGTTGTAGGCAACTATTTCTCGTCCTCAGTGATGATGCTCTCCAAAAATTGATCATTCTTTTGACGTTTAAGAAGCAAATCACTGACGTCAACTCGAGGACACAAATTTCTTTCCGACAGAGTATGAAGAACCCAGACATCGAGCTTTAAGATTATACCTAGACGTTTCTAATGATCATGAACAGTCGAAATCGATTCATTTAATCTCTCAGCGATCTCAATCGCCGATTTGCATCAATTAATGTCTTTATTGTTTTTCATCAACAGGCTTTCCATAACGTGGTACATCTTCAACATCAAAATTGCTGGATAGAAATTTTTCAAACCAGTTTAGGCACTGGCTTACTATCAATACACCTTTCCGAAAAACATCGGATTTTTTTCTTGCTTGAACAGCATTTTTCGCTTTAGCATAATAGAAAAAGTAAAATACGCAGAAAATGCTACTTTTCACTTTCCAAATTTGAAAGGACACCAACCAGAAACTATGCAGCGTGGAATAAGCCAAACTTTTTCCCAAGCAAGCTATGTCAGCTGTCAAAACATGTAATGATTATGCGGTAAGTACGGAATTGGCTGTGAAAAAATACAAAAGTTCTCTGTTAAGGAAAAACAAAATTACTTTACGACCGACCGTACAAAATAAGCAGTTCAATATACTGCAACTTATACTCTTTCCGAGGATGATTTTTTACAAGTGGTAGTGAAAAATAACCAAATTACAATTATAGAAAAAAATATTTAAAAATTTTGCCACAATTTACTTACAGCACCGTTTCATTTATTCATATGTAGTGGTGTTCAAAATAATTTTAAATTAGATTTATAAATCCAAGAATTAAATAAAATTTCACTACTACTTTTAACATAAAAACAAAATAATACGGAAAATATGGATTCGATGCTATACATTATTCCCGATTTATAATTTAGATGGGTTTGAAATGCTTTTTTTTTTTTTTTTTTTTCCATTTTGTACACTACTGTGATTCATTTCCAGTAATACAGGCAATGAAAAAAAAATTCAAATTAGAAGCACAAATAAATAAAAAAAATGCGAAGGAAAAGTATTGATAGGTCAAATGATGTAAGAAAAATGAACGATAAAGGAGTAGGAAGGCAATGTAATAAAAGAGAACAACTCTTACATGGAGAATCAAAAGAAATATCAAAATGATGAGATGATACAAAAGAAATTACGTCTGGCAAATAAATAGTAATAAGTATGATATAGAACTATTCATTCTTCTCTAACAGTACTTCCGGCGAAAGAAAATAGTTTCGCATCAAAAGAATAAATAAGTCTTCCTAGATTAAAAAAATATCTATTTGAATACTCTATCCGTCATTAAATAATATTAAATAAAAAACCTATAGATATCCAATGATAATTCATCATGCCAATCATAACGAGATTCTTATACTAGATAGAAATCCGTTCAATATAAAATCAGGTACATAAACAAAAATAATAACTTTAAATTTGAAACTTATGGAATAACATAAACTACTGTATAAATAAAAGAAATGCTAAACTAGATACTAAATATAAAAGGCTGCAGCTATTTGAAACTGAACGACAATAAATTTGGTTTAATAAATTAAAATGCAAGTTACGAAATCAGACACAAAAACGTATTTATGCTGAATAAACTTACCTTTTTTTTTTTTTTTCTTTTTTTTTTTTTTTTGACGGATTCGGAATTTGAGACTCCCAAAATATAAGGGGTAGCCGCAATCTGAAAAATATGGTCCCAATAGTTTGGTTGGGAGAGCGCTCCAAAGTTTGGACCCCTTAATGTTAATTTTACATCTTGCGTATTTCGCTATATCTCGAGAATTTTTCAAGCAAATTGAAAACTTTTTACACAGAATTATAAAACTCCTTTATCCAAGGATATTCCATGCAAAGATAGTTTTTATTAAGTATTATACATTTCTTTTTATTTTATTTAATGATAATCAAAATATTTTGTAATGTAAGATGTACAAGTTTTTGCATCATTTTAAAGAATGTGATTTTATTTGTCAAAATACAAATTTTGAAAAAAATCAATCGAATAGTTCCTGAGAAATTGAATATAAAAAATGTCAGAGACTTAAAATTCGATTTCTCGGGAACTATTCGACCAATTTAGCTGAAATTTTGTATTTTGCCATATAAAATTACATTTTTTAAAATTATGCAAAAAATTGAATATCTTACAATTCAAAATTTTTCTACCATTATTAAATAAAATAATAAAAAAATATATTTATTAAAAGATATTTTTTGCATGGAATTATATTTGGATAAAAGAGCTTTACAATTTTGAGTGATAAGTTTTCAACTTACTTAAAAAGTTCTCGAGATATAGCAAAATACGCCTAAAGTAGAATTAACATTAAGGGGTTCAAACTTTAGAGCGCCTTTCTGACCAAACTATTGGGACCATATTTTCTAGATTGCGACTTCCCCCTATATTCAGAAATCTGAATCCGTCGAAAAAAAGGTATGTTTATTTAAAGAACTTGCAAAGATTTTATAACTTAAAATATCATCTGCACTAATTAGTTAGCATATTTGAGGTCACCCCCTCGATCCATTATGATAAATATTACATCAGAAGTTATTAAGGGAAGTCTGATTTTTTTTTTTTTTTTTAAATTTAAGCACTGTACATAAATTAAGGATAATGTCATTTCTCCGTCAAATAAAGGTTCAAAACAAAACAAACGTGACTTGTTCATAAAGCCCATTTATTAAACAAAAGATAAAGGACAAAAGAAGAAAGTGTATGTGTAAGACCATTCATAAAAACTACGCTTTATGCTCCTCCTTTACAAAAACTTAATATTACATGTGTGGATAATGCGATTAATACATTGAATGCCTCCCATGAAATAAATAAAGTTCATATAAAGCGTAGGCATGCTGAGTATCAAGTTATCGAGCTGATCTTGGAGAAAATTACCCCACTCAGCAAGCAACGCTCTCCAAATGAGGTAGGTGAAGGGTGCAACTCGTCAGCTAAGTCAGATGAAAATAAGCCATTCCATACGGGTCCATACCTTAGATTGAAGGCATTTGCTCACGATGTTTGATGGCGAAAACGTTCATTGTCATTCATAAATACAAATTCCGTATCCTTAGCACCCCTAAACATATATACCTGTTGTTCCAGATTGATGTCCCGATAAATTTGACCTCTCATGGTTTCGGTTTGAACATACAGATCTGTTTTGGAGCTCAGCATAATTCCCCCCCCCAAACCAGCAATCCTGCACCACCATGACTATGTTGTTCAATGATGTTGTCTTGGTGGTAACGGGTACCAGGCGTTCTCCATATTAAAGTCCGACGTGAATCAAACTGCAAACTATGACTGACCTCGTCGGAAAACATCACACCACTGCCCACTGTGATAATGTCCTTATTGCATGTTCTCAACTCCAGGCTAATTTCGGGTGAAAGTAAATTGATGTAAGCGGAACGCATTGGACAAGCCTGTGAACATATTAACTAATATTTTCCGAACGTCTGTATACAGTTTGCCCTTGAAACTGCTGTACCCGTAGCTGCAGATAGCAGAAGAGACAAGTCGGATGCTGAGGGCCATTTGCTCCTTTTAGCAGTTACTGCCAAATATATCTCTACATTCCACACAATAACTCGGAGGCGACCTGTACTGTAACGTCTACTGACATTTCCATCATCTTGGAATCATTACCGAAGCCTAGAAATGACAATTTGGACAATCCAAGTTTACTGAATACTTCCACCTGAGTACGTTCACATTTTAGGTGGCCGCTAATTCTACTAAGTAAAAAATTAATCCACAAGCATCCATCTGTGTCATAACTATTCAGTTAGGGAAATGAAAGGCTTACGGAGCGCTTGTGAACGATTTTATTTCTTTACCACCATTCCTTATTTACCTCTCTCTGACACTCTCGTCGTTGTGACGTATTGTCGGCGTCATCTGGAGGCTTCTTGCCAATGGCATATTGTTCTTGAAGATGTGTGTCATAACTCAACAGGTGACATCTTCCTAATTTTCGTGTTGTTCTCAAGTCAATTTCAGAATTATTATGAATTATTCTTAATTTATGGACATGAGTGAGAAAAAATGAGCCCTATTCTTAAATAATTATACTAACAATTTTCAAACAATTGCTCACCGTAATAATTAACTAAGTAATTTACTATTTGGATAAAATTCAATCTAAATTGAACCAGATATTAAAAAAAACTGCAATAAAAAACAGGCTTTGGATTCAGGTATTACTTTATTTAAAAACATTTTACTACAAAAAAATAATTAAAAAATTTCAGTTAAGTATGTTTTTAAATTTGCTTTAAATTTCAATTTGTTATTATTATTATTTTGATTTGTATGAAAATCTAAAAAGCTGATGCATTATAATAATAAGGTTATTAATTTTCTAAGTTTGAAAAACTTGTACTCAAATTAGTTTGAATGTTTTTTTTAAAACTATATCCATTGCATCTACTATTAAAAAACAAAACGACTGGCATATTGAGTCAAATTGTAAAAAAAGCGTGTGTTTTTTCCACACTTCATTCAATTAATCAGGTAAGATGTGATTGTGGATTACTTACTGTGATGATTAAAAGTGAAAGCAACTGCAACAATTGTGAAATATTTACCAATGTACTTGCCAAATGAGATATGGATATGATTAACGACGATATATATGGGCAACCAAAAAAATTGACAATTCAAAAGGATTTCAAATGTTCAGACTTCATTTTCTTTTAAAGTTATTCCGTTACATCACCTGTTTTATTATTATTATTATTCAATTTATTTTTTTGGTTTTTCTTAAAAGTCACAAGTATTTCGGTAAAGGTAGTAATAGAATTGCCCACGGAAAAACTTCTACAAACAACAGCAGCTATCTTAAAGAGCGAAAAATTAACAAATAATACTATAATGATATGTATGATAATACTATATGAGAGTTTCGGACACAAATGCGTTTAAGTCCCCGTTGACTTAAGCTGATTTATATGCAAAACAAACATATAACGTAAGCAAAGCGTAGAAACGTGATCTGCCGACGTATCATGAAAAAGTCTGCCGGCGAATGCTTGTGGCCGAAATGATCACATAAAGAGTTTATTTTTATACAGTTTAAAAAAATCATTAAAAAAAAATAGTTGACTTATCATTATAAGCTTTTGAGCGACTCACATAAGTTAAGGAAGTTGAATTTCCACTTTTTAACGATAAGCTACTACAAAAATTGTAGTTTTCTTAAATTTCAAAAGTTTGACAAACAATTGAGTGGCTCAATAGCCCGATGCTGAAGTCAACTCGTTTGCCTTGCACACTCGTTCGTTTGCTTAAAAGTATGGCAATCACGAAAACATAACAAAAAATTAGGAAGTGGCACGATACTGTAATGAAATGGCCTGTTGACAAAGTGGAGCGATGATTAAATAATTATCACCGAAATTAACCAAAAACGAAACGGCTAGCTTATGGCTATTTTTCGAAGGCTCCGTCGTAACATAAAATAATGCTTTTTTGGAGAATAATATGCTATTTTTATAACTGCTGTCAGTTTGAAACTGTTACTTATGATTGTTAGATCAAGTTCAGCCTATCTAAAGTCAGCGCTCTCTACGCTTATTTTGAAAATGGCGCAAAACATCTAAATGGAGAAAAGCGACAGTTTTGTGAAAATAAAAGCGTTTGTGGTCTAATTTTTCAATATTTTAAAAACTTACACCAATGCTGCATTACCTGGGCTCAAAAAAACTAGCAAAAACTGTGAGCACGACAGTGGTTTTGATAATTTTCATCTAGGTGGAAAAATGTCGCCAAACTGGCGATTTTTAATAAAGTTTAGTAACTTTTAAAATATTTAAGTTATTTGTCTGTTCTAAAGCCCATATAATTCTTCACGGCAAGATTATGTGTATTGTTTAAAATCATCGCATTGTTTCAAGTGTAAAACACTTAAACTATGGCTTTTTTATTTTCCTTGGCAACAGAACTTCGAAAAACAGCGTTAAAGGATTGCTTTTATGCTAACTGAAGCAAATTCATTGACTTGTCTGCATTGACGTTGCTGCGAATCATACGGTTTAAGGTTGAAGTGTAATTTCAATATTTCTCAATTAAAATGATTAACTGCCAATAAACTCGTCAGAAATATTGAAAAATTTGCCAACGCCAATCGATGTATCAATTTGCACCAAATATTTTAAGATATTCATCATTTACTATCCCAATACTAGGTAATCTAATACTTTCACAATAATTTTATCTCATCAAAATTATCTACAATCCCTATTGTCACCTAGATGCAACTTTAACAAGAGAGGTAGGGATTTTAAATTGGTAGAAGGTAGATTTTAAAAGCATCTGAACAAGTTCGGATTTAATTCTGTTTGCCCCGGGCACAGATTACAGCAAGTCAAGTGGAGACGTTTTAATGAAGGTGTTTGCGGAGGAGATGGCTCTATAATCCTTTCTCTGTAAGCTCTTAAGCTAAAGAATTTGTCACAGAGCTACCTAAGCCGCCAACTCAATCTTTTATGGATAGAGGTTTTACTCCCATTAATAAGAATATTTTATCTCTCCGCAAAAGCAACAAAAAAAATCATCCGTTAACTGACAAGATAATGCTTACCGTTCATAATTCTTGCGTCTAATCTAGTAAGAAAAAATTACATAAAAAATTTTAAATGTATGTATAAGCAATAACACTTTTTTTTATTTCATTATTAGTATGGTTTCTGAAACCTTCTAGAATTAGAATAATAATCACTTTTGTAAACAAAAACAGTACAAATGATATTTTTTGCTGCAATGACAAAATATTATTTAAATGCATACTTGATACAAAAAAAATGCATTAATAAAAATTTTTATTTATTACTTCAATAAATGTAAAACGTAATTTAAAAACACATTAGGTTCAATAAAAGACACATTTTCAAGGCTCCCACGTTTGCCAAAAAAAATTAAAGAAGTGGTAGAAACTTATTTCAGTTTTATTTATTTAATCTATTTAATTACTCAATCGTAAATATTATCATGACTTACATATATTTAAATCGAAAATATTCCTTGCATTTACTTTCATTAGTAAACTGCAAGAAATATGTTCGAAAAAGTTGCTAATTTTTATCCCTTTAATTAGATTTTTGATCTTTATTAGTCATCACTTTTTGCAGTTTTAGGCACACGTAGGAGCTCCGCACAAATTTTTTTTTAATTTATTTATTACTTCAATAAAGTTAGAAAATAAAAAAGACATATTTAGCAATCACGATCAACTATAACGCGCCCTTAACGCGTGTAACACGTGTGCAATCTAAGGTTAAGTATTCACCTATAGTTATAAGAACCTATTGGAACGTTCCATTCAAACTATTAAATAAATTTAAGTTCGGATTTTTTTTCCTTCCTGTTTAAACAGTTTATAATTTTCTAAAATAAGATGACACGGCAAAAAGTAAAAGTTTTTTTTTTTTTTTAAATTTTATTTATTTATTTAATTTTTTTTTTTTTTTTTTTTTTTTTAAATTTTTTTATCTTTTAACAGAAAATTTTGCAACCTAAAAGTATACGAGAGTGCAAGTAATATTTTATACTTCATAAATAGATGCAAAATTTCTTTCTTTTTTTCATGTTTCTTGTTAATGAACTTTTGCACTTCAATTCAATTTTACAGATAGTAGAGGGAAACATCATTGTCACTAGTATACCACACTAGTCACTAGTATAGCACATTTCTTCTGTGCAAGCTTTGCAAAGAATCGAAATTCTTTTATAACAACTGCCCAACACAGAATATATACGTACTTGAACGTGCGAGATGCTACAAGCAAGCGCCAAATTTCTCTATTATCTTAGATCGCAAAGTTTTTTCAAAAAGTTAAAAAGAGGGAAGCGTATTTTTTTTTTTTTTTTTTAATGTGATGCAGAATTTTTTTTCTCATTTTTTATTTTATTTTCCGACTTCTTGATATATCTTAAATCCTTTATTAAAAACGAGAAAAATTCCTAAAGCCTGGAAAAATATTCAGGATTTTACAAGATGCTATGTTGGACTAAAATTTAAACATGCCTTTTTTATAACTTAAAGCCTCTTGAAAATGAATACAAAAATTTAATACTTACTTTATAATTATGAGAAACAAAAATAATTAATAAAAATGAACAAACATTAAAAAATTTGAATTAATTGTAGTTTCTTTTTTTAAAATATATAAAAAATTAATAGATGAAATTTTTATAAAATTAAGTCTCAACAAAGGTAACGTATTATTGATTATTTCAGAAATAGTTTAGTGACCATTTTAAAATTTTAATTAATAGGAAATTAACTTTTAAATTTTAATTATTAATGTGGACTTTTGTTTTGCTACGCGTAAATTATATGTAACAGTTTAAAATTTTAAACCAGTACTAAAACTTAGGAACTACCAATAAGTGATTATCACAAGATACGTTTTTGTCCTTTTTTAAAACCATTCAAAAATTAAAATTTCCTTCCTTAATTACCTAAAAATATAAATAATATCGTGTAGTTTGTACATATCAAAACATTGAAATTCTAAAATAATTTTCAATTAATTTTAAATAACTTTAAGTTTAGCAAATGTTTTGTCAAAAAAAAGATCCAATATTATACTATTCCACTGGTTTTAACGCTCCTGAAGCTTTTAACTTTGTTCCATTAACTTTATAAGTGCAAAACACAAATTTACCTGAAAAGAGAACTCATCTCAACAGCCACACGACTTCTTTCTTTTATCGCCAAAATCGCCAAAGGAGAGAGATCACATGACAGAGGGGAATCTGATATTTAGAACGAAGAGACATGAGGAAATAAAACATGTACGAGTCGTTCCCAAACTGTGCATCATGACGTAGCACTCTGAAGGGCGACAGAAATAGGAATTTATCACTGACCAAAAACAGTCGATTTGTGTCGAAAACAAATACAAGTCAAAAAAATTTCCATTTTTATTACATATTTCACAAATTGCTTTCAGAAGAAAATGGCACACAAGGCACCTTGAGCAAATTGAAGAAAAGGGAGAATGTCGTCATTCTAAACTCTTTTAAGGCCTGATCTGTCTTTTTCGAAACTCATGTGAAAATAAGTCTCTTTACTTCATTTGTTTGAATCTATGATGTCTATAAAATAAATCTTCCAATAAAATTTAAACAAGCAAAATCAATCAATATAACATTCAATCAGGTATAACTTCCACCATATTCAAGACTTATGATAGTACTCAAAACTTTATGACTTTTGATTGCCGGCATCTTTTTTTTTTTTTTCTCCTCTTCTTCGTTTTTTAAGATTTAACTCTAGAAATGGCGAAATGGATGGGAAAAAATTCCAAGCTCCATAAAAGAAGCAAAATGAAGACAATTTCAAATCACGACACTCTACAAAAAAATTACATTTCCGTTTTTAGAGAAAATGAAAATAATAATAAAAAAAATAAGAGAGGGGATCTTGCTCGTGATAAAATATCGAGGGAAATCCTTTATTCGCTTTCCCTGGATAAATATATATCCCTTTTCTCCCTCAAATGGCAAAAAAACTGCCCCGCCATAAGTACGTATTCCTCTCTATTTTGCATTAAATCAAGAATAGCTACCAGTCCAATGGCGAGATAAATCAGCAAGAGTGGAAACAGGAATCATAACTACACTGCATATCCATCACATGAATAAATCTAGAATTTCTTAAAGTAAAGACTCACTTGCATAAAAGGTACTACCTTCTGGGGGTGAATGACGGCATTTTAGGCAGCGAACAAAATGTCATTTTCATAAAGAAGGAACAGTAAAAGCACTTGGCCGTCTAATGGTTTGTGGCCGCCCCATGAACAAACAATTTATTCTATTCACATAGTGAATAGGGAGGGGGCGAAATATAATCAGGAGGAAGAGTGATTAAATTTCCAGACTGCTTTCCGGAGCATTTTTAGGAAAAGAATAGGTGAGATATGACGTTACTTAGTTGAGTATTCTAAAGACATATAAAGCTGAGAGTTCAGATATTAAACAAGATATTCATGACCCTAATTTTATTTAAATAAGTTACAGAACATTTCTGGAGCCAATTCTCTTGATTACTGGGGAAAGAGTCAATTTTCCTTCAAACAAAATTTACTTGTAATTTGATATAATTTTTAAAATTTTGATGGTCTGCAGCAGTCATTTCGACTTAGTAGAAAATAAAATTTGACTTGTCTGGTTTAAAAACATACTTTTAAAACTATTTCTTAAGAAAAAAAAAAGGATGGATGTTGGTTAAACTGACTTTGGTTGGTTAAACTGACACACCAATTTTTTTCGACAATGTGCTTTACTCTATTCAAGAAAATTAGAAACTTTTCTAATGTTGTCACAGTTAATATAATAGAAACAGATTCTTAATTCGTATTATCATGTAGAAAGGAGCAATTTGTTTTTGTCCGAGAAGTTTTTGTTTTGCTATTTTCAAGAGCTTTAATGAACTAAAGGTAATCTGTCTTATTGAACTTTTCAAATCACTATAGAAAAAGCCGTGGTGTCTTGCTTGCCTCCCAATGATTTTCGGGTTCGAATTCCAGCGGTGACTGGTCAATATGAATTCCACACTCGGCCTGCACCGACCACAGTAACGTAAAATATTCTAAACTGTTAGAGCGCCCTTGCCGTCAGGCTAACCGTAGGACGTTTTCGTAGTTTTCCTCTCCACGTAACGCAAATGCGGTTTACTTCCGTCAAAAAGTCCTCCACGAAGACAAAACTTCTCCCAGTACTTGATCCAAGAGTTCCCTTGTCTTCTGGACTGGGTTTAAAACTAGAAGGCTGCTGAGTTGAACATTGGTAGTCATGAATTCAAAATCGGGTCGGTAGTTCAACGATGGTTATAATATAAAATAAAAAATAAAATCACAATAACAATTATAGCACCATGGGTCATTGAAGTTTTATAAAGTGACACACGTGAATAAGAAAAGGGTTTAGTGAACATCTTGCGAGGACTGGCCCACACCGAACCTGCCTTAATTGTAATCCAATTTTTTTTATTTTTTTTATTTTTTATTATATATAATTTTCTTTGGGAATATTGCCACTCTCAATACACTGACTCCATGTCTGACAATTGTAACTGTTTCATAAGATATCTAAGATTTATCTGAATCTTCGACTTCGATATAAGATTATTCATAGAGCTCTCAATCCCCAATTAATTTTCATGATTGACAACACGCATCTACACAGAGCTAGGCTGGTCAAGGAATGCATTGAAGTCTGATTCAGAGGATGGAATGATCAGCCAGATTTTCAGAGCTGAATCCCATAAAGCATATTTGAGTTGCCCTTCGCAGTACGATTGAAGCTCTCAACTTCACTTCCAAAATCCTCTCGCAACTAAAAACTACCTTAGATAAGACAAATTCATCGTCCCGAGAGTTTAGATTTATTACCAGAAAATATTTGTCCACAGCATGAAAATCTATTGTGATAATTTCATTACACTCCACTAGTGTTACTGGACTTTTTTGCCCATAATGATCTTAATTCGTATCATGTCATTTTTGTTATCTTTTTTGTCATACTTTAATGTAATTTCGTGTAAAATTTTAATTTGTTTCCAGATTGCTCGAATTCTCCGTGAAAATATCTTTCTTTCTTGTCAATTGCACATAAGTGGATATTTATGAATGTTTTGAAGCTCTATGAGTGTTTCGAAGAACATAACGTTAGTAGTGATGATATTTATTTATAACAAGTTAAATACCAGTTCTTATAAAAGCAAATAAGCAATAAATCGGCATTGATCAACACTACGCAATCGCAATCATGCATAAAACTGAAAGAGAAATACCGATTAACTAATTAAGTTAAACCAACTCCAATTTTTTTTATTATTAATTACAGCCCATATCGGTGACTTTACATTACTAGAGTAGGAAAACATGATTTAGAAGTTCTGCCTATCGAAATAAAGATTAAACTAGTTAGTTAGTATCATTTGACACAATGCTAGCTCGAGGTCAATTCTTGATAGTCAAAAATTACCATAATTAAACACTTATCCCTTTCAATGGGCCATAAAAACCTATTTCCAAAGAACCTATGTTTGGTAGCTTAGTATCAATATTAGTATATTTAATACCTATTAAAAACACCAATACCAGTAGTATTTATCACCAAAATTCATTAAACCTCATTGAAGTCAAAAATAATATGGCAATTTTTTATGGTTCTTAATACCTTTTCTCTATTATCCCTTTACAGTCGAATGTGCCTCTCTGGCATCGTAAGCTACCTACCACTCTTATGTTAACATTTTTACAATTTAATGTTTAATAACCATTGCAATTAATGGCCTCCAGGTGTTGTATGGTAAGTGTGCAAACAGTTGGTTTTGTCTTGCAAGCTCTTAGTAGATGCGTCCATTTTATTTATTTTTTTAAAAAAAAGCTGGTGAGAACTTTAAGTACACTGGGTTAATTTAGCAGTTGTGCACAATTTTTATTTTTAATTTAAATTTATACCTACTACCAAAATTTATTAAATGTCATTCTCAAAAATAGTTAGTAATACCATTAATACTTTTATAATCATTTTTGCCAAACTAATATCGGTACTTATTTCGAAGTAACGTAAAAATTCTCCAAACCATCATTGACGCCAGTGATGCTTAATTAAATGTGGTATTAAATACTGCCGGTGTTGCCATTATAAATAATATGGTGATAAAAACCTCTAATAGCAATATAGGTGACAATAATAGGTACTGTAATATGTTTTTTGTGCAGATAAATACCCTAATATTACTTAACTATATACTAATGGCACTTAATACACAACGTTAATCTTTTGTTATTATTTGTAATACATTCCGGTGCGGCTTCATACTACTGGATATAAGTTTGAAGTTCAATTCAGCAAAAGA
This sequence comes from Parasteatoda lunata, assembly GCA_949128135.1. Classification (NCBI taxonomy): domain Eukaryota; kingdom Metazoa; phylum Arthropoda; class Arachnida; order Araneae; family Theridiidae; genus Parasteatoda; species Parasteatoda lunata. The sequence continues at coordinate 77,860,726 of OX421970.1, read as the reverse complement.
AATATTAATTATTATACAGTAATATTTAAAATATGATATTCAGTATTTATCACGATTTTCCCATGGCTGAATAGATGATTTATAATTTGTTTTATTAGTTCTTGTTAAGTTTCTCTCCATCATAAATAATAAAAATATAGTTTATTAAAACACGAAACACACTTGAATGGCGTCAGTATCGATATAAGAAGCACGTGGTTTCATATACATTTTAAATTACGAATTCAGTGTCCTATCCATACATTGAGGTGAAATTATTATCATAGAATTTACTTGTAATAGCTTAACACATACACTGTAAAAACTGGCGAAATACCTATTCAAATTTGGTGTTAATATAAGCTCCCAAAAATTGTGTTAATGATTACTTCATTTCAAATTAATACCAAATCGAACGTTTTTACACACTTCAAAGAGTGTAAATTAATCTTAACATCAATAATTGATAAGAATACGTCAATCTGCAGATCGTTGATGAAGAAGGTAGTGCCTTTTCGCAAGCAGGACGCCACGTGAAAATTCAAAAACCCGGAGGGGCCGGGATTCGATCCTCAACTCCGCTAAGACACACCGAGTACATGCGAAATATGAGCTCGTAAAATCTTTTGAATCGAAAATCCTGCAGTCTGTCACTGAGCAGTACCATGGGTACAGGGATTTTGAGAAAGTTCTCTTCCCTTTCAGATTTACGTCTAAATTGAAAGAGTGGCCTTACAAATAAGTGATAGTGCCATTTATCCGAGAGATTTAAAATTAAGACGTACTTTCGCCCTTGTGGTGCTCTCTCTTGTCAAACGAAAGACTCACCTTCCTGACTTAATTCGCAAGAAGCTAATGGCTGGTGAATTTGGCTTGACTAAGTGCCATTAGAAATAACAGCAACAACAAATCCAAAACAGTTCAATTACCATATTGCGTTATCTTACAAAACTTTTATTTAAATCTTCATACGCGATTGTAACTTAACTATCCCTGTGCTGTGCGGAAATCCACTGTATTCTTTTATAAAAACTGTATCTAAATCAAATTATATTTTCCACAACTGAAAAAACATTTTCCAAGCATTTAATGAAAAAACTTTTCTTTCCAAGATTAAATGCGTCATAGAAATAAATCAAATGTAGCTAGAAAACCTTTTAAAAATAAACGATTAAAATTGCTTCACGTACTTTTTTTTTTTTCATTCGTTTGTTTGAACAAGACAACAATTCAACTGAATCTGTCGCCCAAGTCATTCATTTAAAACAAACTTTATTCTTAAAGAAATAAACTTAAAAACTCCCTCCCAGTTCGATTCTGAATCAATGGCTTTGTGCCTTATCACTTAACCGAACTAGATTAAAAAGTGGCCAGCCGAAATTCTTTTCAATACTATCTCCTCTTCTGGAAATTACTTACAATATTAAAAGCATCGATTTCTTTTTTTTTTCAACATAAGAAAACACAATCATTCCATAGAACTTAGTGTTAGTGTTTTTATATTATTTCATTTTTTTTCCGCAAAAATATCCACACCTACACAAATACTTATAAAAAGTAAAGGATAGTTTAGATTCAACATTTTAAAAATTTTCTTTCAAGACATCTTTCAAATATTATATCTTAAAAATTGTGTGAAATTTAATATGCTAATCTATCAATACAGCAACAATGCTTTAAAAAAAATGTAAAGAAAGAAAAATAAAAAAAAATTTATTTTATCGCGGTTTTCTTAATAAAAATTCAATATAAATTATAGGGAAAAATTTCAGAAAAAAAATCATTGGTAAAAAAAGTTTTTAAACTTACTGGTTATTAAATTAAAATATTTAAAAAAAAAAACAAATTCTTCTTATTTATCAATTAACATTACGTCGAGCAACTCATACCATTTATCGAGCAACTTTCAGTTAATGACATAATTCTTTCAAATACAGATAACAGTAAAAGACGCGTAGAAGCAGATTCCACAGCATTGGGTGATGGAACATGAGCGGACATGCTAATTCCTCGGCATTGGATAGCCGAGTGGATAAGATGATTCCATGGCATTGAATGGCACAATAAACGCAGGCAGGTGAGCGAATTTCACGACACTGTGGTGTGATGAACGTGGATGAGCTAATTCTGTGGCATTGGGTGACAACATGGATAAGCTTATTCCACTGCATTGGCTGGCGTGACAAAAGCGGCATTGCACTGCTACAAACGCAGATTAGTAAATCTTACAACATTGCAGTGCGTGGAAAAAAAAAAACGGATAAGTGATTTCCGTGATAAACCAGCAAAAAGGTCAAAGAATATATAATTTGCTAATGATTTTTCAATAATATTTTGTGTTTGCAAAGAAAAAGTCATGGAAAATTTTGAATAAATTATATGCTGACAAAATACACAATGGATTATAGATATTCTGATACTAATACTATGCAGATTCTGCCTCACAGTATTTCATCTCAGCGGACGAAAATTTTACGGAACAGAATCTCACTCAGACAGAATACTAAGAGTTAGATTATCACCTTGCTCAAAATATCGTGAAAATATATTTTAAAGAACAAATACTATAAGTTTTTAAAAATAGTACTTAACATGCACACAAGATTTTGTCTTCAAACCAGATCACAGCATAGGATATATTAGTAGGGCTGAATCGCATCTGGGTGAATACCATGAGATAAAATCCCACTTGCATAAAATAACATGGTTAGCCCGACGACAAGGGGATTTTGTCCCATGATTCGTCAACAACTGGGGATATTTTACGTCAGGGCGGTCTGTGCAAGCCGGGAGCAAAATTTGTATCAACCAGTCAACGCTAAGATTCGAACCTGGGTCATCTTATTAGGCGGCGAACGCTCTACCCCCATAGCCACCGCACCTCCATTGGTTAAGTTGTGGAAGTTTGGGGAGAGGGTACAAGCTCAGGTGCAGTTCACGTCATTTAAAAAGGAATAAAACACAATTCCTATAATGACCATTAAAAGATAGAGCCCTAAAAGCAGGCCTAAATGCTGGCATAAATGCTTGACCATGATTGGTTGATATGTGAACTAATGGTGAAGTGAATGCCGATGATGTAAACCAAACCCTAACAATGTTATAGAAAGTAGTAAGCAATTTTCCTCCAATATATTATTAAATATTTATTTTGAAAAGAATGCAAAATCAAAAAAAAAAAAAAATAAATATTAACATTAAATCTATAATACTAAAAATATCGAATTAATTTCGATAATTCATTCAAAAGTAAACGTATAAAACTTTCTCTAAATAAATTTTGCATTATTAGATTGCTTAAATTAGAATGCTCTGCAGTTTACTCTATCTCACGTGAAATCAAATTTTCTGTCAGGTATTGCTCTCACTTGTCTTGTGACAATTAAATAAACAATTTTAGGTGGAATAATTTAGTGTCACTCTACGAGATTGTTAGATTTAATTGAATTAAAGTACACGCTTTATGAAATTATTGTTCTGACAGCGCTACAGATCTTCACTTCAAAGTAACTTAGATTTTGATGCAAATAGTATAGTTTAAATATATTCTCTTAATAAACTTGTTCATAATAAAGTAAAAATATAGCTACACTATATTTTTGATAGAGTTTACTATTTAAAGTTAAAAGTATAAGTATGCTATATTGTTTTCATACTTTTTTTCATTCTTTCGTATTAATTTAGGTCAAAATAAGTGAAAAATAAAGTATTTAATATTTTAATAATTTATGGTAACGAAATACAGCATGGGAAACCAGTGTCTTTTTCTGCGTTTAAGGTACAATCTTCCAAACACGGTTCACTTCCAATCTTTTTCATTTATTTGCAGTTACTTAGATCTAAGGAAAATAGTTGTTCATCATTAAAATTTCATTAATTTATAAAATCACTTATTGATATATTTTTAAATATAATTGGGAAAAAAATTCAAACTACTTTTCTTTGAATT